>LPNX010243020.1:0-21735 GCA_001517045.1 Pseudotsuga menziesii | reverse complement strand
TATGAGAATTGAACTAAATTAATTCTATTATAAAAACACAGAAATTGGTTTAATAAGAAAATAACCAATTTAAATTAAAAAAATACATATATATTTATTATTTTAAATTTTAAGTTTGAATAATGGGTTAAGCATATTAGATGTAAATTTTATTAAGAACCTAAAAAATGTGCATTATAATAAAAAATTAAAAAGAGACATGTTATATAAATTTTTTATTTTGATACACTAAATTAATTATATAATAAAAATACATAAATTATATAAAGAAACAAAAGAACCTAAGTTGTGTTAAAAAATTAAGAATATATATATATATATATTAAATTTTAATTTTCAATGTGTGGTTGGAGAAATTTTGAAAATTTTGATGTGTTTTTATTTTGTATTATTTGATTGTCTTTTCATTGTGGCTATATTTTAATATTGAAACATATTTGATTGTCTTTTCATTGTGTTTATATTTTACTATTGAAAGTGATCTCCAAATTCAAGGACATGAATGTGTCCAAGTACTACAAATTTTTTGGAAATTAAAATTAGTTTTTAGTCACTTCAATATAACATTTTTTATTATTTGTGTTTCTAGTATGTAACTCAACCATGGTTGTCTAAATTGTATATTTAATGTAGTGGAAAAATGAGTTGTCAAGTATACCTTCCCCATAAAATGCCGAGTTTTTAATATTTTAATATATCCCTTATGAGGCCCATTTTTTACTTCAAAATTACCCTAATGGATCTGATACCACATGTAACATCTCCAAATTTACGTAAAATAAAAAAAAATTAACAGATGTCAATCTGTAAATTTCTAGGAAGATAAGTCCATGAGATGTTATGTTTTACATTTTAACAGTTCTGACAACCAAGTAAATGTGTCTTAAGTTAGGACTGCAAGATATTAAGGGTAAAATTAGACTCATACGACCTTCAAAACTTTGTTTAGTGTTTTAAAACAAAATGTCCTTTTTGTGACAACATTATGATGCAACGTAATGTTATAATGTCACTACTTACTTGTCATTAATGCTACTTTTACTTTGTGTTAGTTGATTTTGTTGTGAATGTTGTTTATGTTCTTCTCAACCATTGACTTTACCTATATGTTAAGAAAAATGGGTCATGGGTCTTACTTAGCCTTTTGTGGCTAACGTAAAAACCTTGTACCCTTGTGTAGGTGTTAATTATGAAGAACTCAAAACCACCTAGCTAAACAAAATCCTAAGCTAGGTATTGAATCAATTCTAAGAAAGGACTAAGAACTTGTCCTAATCTTACCTTAGACCTAAAAATATAAGTGTTCAAATAATCAACCCATAATTACCCACATTTGACATTAATTAATCATGTTTGTCTTATTACCTAGATTCCTAGATTCCATTCTATGCTAGTTGTCTTCCACATGTCCTAGAAGTCAACACATGCTAAAACTAGGTCATGGAGCGCTTGGGAAACATCCTGGAAACCAATTTTACCAAGTCTTCTTTTATTCCTGGTTACTAAACCACAGTTCTTCTTTTTCTGAAAGTTGCCTTGCTTTACAACAGTTTTAAGGAAAAAGGAAAAGCTAGTTTAGGTGTAACTGCCTTGTTTTTGGCCCACATCATCCTCCCACTTTTTCTCCAATTAAAAGCATGAATGAGTTGTCCTTCCATCACTCTCTATCTTTCCCACTTACTTTACCAAATTCATGAGAATCTTCATATCTTTGGAAACTTCTTTATGCACCTATGGGGGATTTCACTAGTTTTGGTGAGCCTGCGTTTTGACCAATTCGAATAGCATCCTTATGCTTTCTAACCACTCATGTAATTATATATTTGAGCAGCCTATTAATTCATAAGGTTGTCTAATGTACACTTACTTAATACATATTAATGTTATGCTCCAATTTCAGTCTCTTTTACTGTGAATTTTGCATGTTTGATTAGCAATTTTGTGAGTGTAATTGTTCTATCACTTGGGTTCAATTTCCACATGGTATCAGAGCCTTTATATATTGATTTATCTCTTTCCATATTGCTATTGCAGGTTCAAAATCCTGACTGGGAGCGCATTTTGCTGACTGGAGGGCAAAGATTCTGAGCTATGGACCAATCTCAAAAGATCATCTTGAATCCATTCAATTTATTTGAGTGTATATGGAGATATTGTTGAGAGTGAAAGGTCTCTACATGGTTACCATGGAAATTGAGATAGAGCCCAATGCACCTGCATAGAAAATTAAATGGCACAATTGGAGGGATGAGGCCTATGGTCTTTTCTGTCTGAGCATTTCAAGAGACCTCCTCTTTCATCTTGATGGATTGGAATCACCTAATGAGGTGTGGGAGAAGATTGTATAGATTTTTGGAAATACAGATGAGATGAGAGGATATCAAATTGAGAATTAATTGATATCCTTGATTCCCAGTAGCTTCGAATCATCGCAACTCTACTTTTCCAAGTTTAAGGCCCTCATTTTGCAGCTAAAACAGTGTGGTATCGAAAAGAAGGAAGAGAAACTAGTCTTGGCGATACTCTCTAAGCTTGGTCCTAACTACTCAGTGCTTGTTTCGACCTTCCATGCTACCAAGTTGACAGCATGAGCCTGAAAGATTCCTAATCTTGCAAAGTTCATGGAATCCCTCACCCAGGAGAAAGATAAATTGGTGATGATGGGCACATCAAACCTTCCAAAGACCAATCTTTGGTTGCTAGAGATTCAAGGGTGGATTCAAAAGGAAAGAAAAACAATAAAAAACCACCTGATCAAAAGAGAGACAAGTCAAAGTCTCAAGAGGAGCCCCGAGGCTCCAAGAAGAAGAATATTAGGTGAGGTCTAAAAATCCATTTCTTATGATCTAAAGGTGTGCAAAAAGGGTTTGAAATTGTTTAGAAGGCTTATTCCTATGCCTAAAGTATCAAGATGGTAAAAAAATCCTTAGGCGTGACCTTGGAAATAAGCCTTATATGAAAAATCCTCTTTAGTGGTAATTCTCGGCGAGAACAAACGGAAACGATATTCCATGAAGGAAATCAACGACCATAAAATAGTCTGTAAGGGTAAGCATGCATGAGAAAATAAGATCTAGAAATCAGAGGAATTGGGTCAAGCTAGCAGTTTCAACGGTGGAGATCTAAGCCAAAAAGGATCAAACAATCTAGAAGGATCTTAAAAGAGAAAGGTGTGAGGAAGATAATGGATCCACCAAAATAAGATGAACTCCGTGATTGATCTTAGATCGACACATAGGGTTGCACTGAAATCAATGGTCCATAAAAATGTGGAAAGGAAAAGAAAAAAGAAAAAAGGCATAATTTCGGATGCGAGAGTTGGAAAACCCGCACTCCAAAATCCATGATTTGGTAGAAAGGAAAAGGCGAGAGAAAAAATGTGGAATTCAGATGCTAGAATTGGCAAACTTGCACTCTGAAATCCACGATTTGACAGAAAGGAAAATATGAAAGCAATATTACCAAATTTCGGATGCAAAAATTGGAAAACCCGTACTCCAAAATCCACGATTTGGCAGAAAGGAAAAGGTGGAAACAAAAAAGAAGAATTCCAAATGTGAGAATTGGAAAACCCATGTTCTAAAATCCGCAATTTGGAGGAAAGGAAAAGACGGAAGGAAGATTGAGGAATGATGGTGACATGAATATAAATGGAGGCCATAGATTTGATTCAAAATATTTCTACATTTGAGATCTATTCTGTAAGTAGAGCCTGCACATCGCAAAATTTGAGAGGAGAATAAGCGAAATATGGAAGAGGGTGCAAAGCATATAGTGGTTGTCCAACCAACCACTACAGAGTCAAAGAAGGAAGGGGTTGAGAAGCCCTTACTGCAGTATGAAAAAAACTCCTTCACCTCTCCACCAGAAGGTCATTCAAAGATTCTCTGAACAGTCGTTTTCATTAAGTGATCCTGAGGCCCCAGATGTCAAGTTTTCCCATTTTGGTCAGTCACGTGCAATCTAGTGTGCTTTCTCCATTTTTTTTATGATCATGGTGAGTCCACCACCTTAAGATTTGTTAGGATTTTGTACATTTGGGTTTAATTCCTATGATGTAACTAATTTTGGTGCTTTGTTTTGAGATTCATCTCGAGAGCAAATTGAACTATAGGTATAACCTCGATAGAGGAGAAAAGGGTTGGAGATTCATTTTGGAAGCCTATATGCTTGGTCTTGTAGTTCAGAGCTGTTCTTGGAATTATTTAAAGTAGAAGTATGTTCTGAGTGTCTGAGGTTCATCACAATGTTCAATGTTCAGTCTATGTTTTCCTGTATACTCCATTTCCACGTATGTGTGAAGTTCTGCTAATACGTTTCTAGTTGTATGCAAGGAATTCATTCTCTATTAACTGCTCCTTTCATCATAAATCATATTTGTTATGTGTTTATGATGAATGTTATGGAATTCATCCTCTATTAGTTTCTTCATTTCAGTTATCACCCTTTATTGTTGCTTCTGCTAAAGGTGTTTCAAGAGATTCATCCACATATAGGCGCCTCTTGTTTTGTTGGGCTTCTTCTCATTCCCCCTGTACCGTATCTTAAAAGTTATTTTACTGAATGTTAAAGCTCACGTTGCCTAAGATTTTGAAGGATAATCACCTACCATTTTTTTCTATAATCCCCTTGAATGTTTTAGGCTTCAACTCTATTGACCAATTGTGTTTTCTGTTTGTTTGTCTTACACTCTTTAAAATATAAACAATCTGCTCCCATCAGAAATCTAGCCTTTTGAATGCTTATTGCGAGACATATGTGTATGTGAATGGGATTGTGACACTGACAGAGCCCTCTCTGGTTTTATAGGCTAGAATACAGCCTAAAGGTTGGTTTGAAATGGTTACACCAGTAACTTCCTACCACAACCATAGGAAAATTACTAGGTGATAACATCTTTGTGTCATTGTCGGGGAACTAATTTCTATTATCTCCTCAAGGGAATGACAGTGTTCTCATTCTACTACCTGGTTGAGTAGCCAATCATAGACACATATTGGTTGTATATGCTCTTGAAAATCCACTCAAATA
The DNA here is from genome assembly GCA_001517045.1 of Pseudotsuga menziesii. Lineage (NCBI taxonomy): Eukaryota > Viridiplantae > Streptophyta > Pinopsida > Pinales > Pinaceae > Pseudotsuga > Pseudotsuga menziesii. The sequence goes on along the minus strand of LPNX010243020.1, from coordinate 16,704 downwards.
TTTTGGACGGTGACTCCAGTGGGAATACTGGCAGCCAAAAGGATGAATGTGAGGAGCAATAATGATGTTGAACCTTTTCAAGAATTTTTTGATCCAGAGAGACTAGTTCGGAAGGCCAAGAAGCTGCAAAGGTTAGTTATACCTTAGTTAGATATAACTATTCCTTTACTTTCTAAGGTGTTGTTTCTATTAATGATATATCTAAACATTGTGATGAATATTTTGAGCTAGTTCTCCCTAGAACTAGGTCTGAGTTCAGCCTCTCTGAAGTAGTTTTAGACCCCTCTGCATTCATGTTCTCTCGTACTTCCTGGTCACCTAAGATCTTAGAGTATCTAGGTAGGGATTTTCAACCCTTGTCCGACCGAGAGTGCCCCCTATTTTTATCTAAGTTAACCTTATTAAACTTCACTTCCATCGAGAAGTCTACTTCCATAGCCTTATCTCCCACCACTTCAAATCTTATGCAGCCTTCATCATCCAGTTTCACATCCCTTCTCAGCTTTGTAGTCCCTCATAACATGGCCATTTCATATGTCACATCTATTTCAACTCTTCTTGGAAAACCTGCTATAACCCCAGGAATATCTAACAGGTTTTCCCCTATACCGCTCCCTACTACTCTTCATGACCTTCCCTAGGGATACTCCCAAAGACTCAAACACTTTAATGGGGAGAGGGGTATTTGGCTGAGGAACACTTGGGACCATTGACTTGGATGAAATAGACCATGATGATGTTAAAGTTAGAATTTTTCCCAAAGTCTTGCTGTAGAAGTGAGAAAATGGTTCAAAAATATTCCAAACAAATCCATTTTGAACTATCAATATTTTGAAGATTCTTTCAAGAAAAAATGGGCAGACAAGAAAAACCCCAAGAATTATTTGTCCCAATACCATTCCATGAGGAGTAGGGAGAGTGAATATATCCAATATTTTTCTAACATATTTATGAAGACATATAATTCCATCCCTTGCTAGTTTAAACCTCTCCCTGGTTCTTCCCAACTCCAATATGTTGAAGTCTTTGAGAGTGAATTTATCTTGTTTCTAAGTGAAAGAAGATCAACATCCCTAACTGCTATGATCAAAGATTCCATAGAGATAGAGGAAATCCTAACTGCTACTAGAAATAAAAAGAGGGATGAGGGAGAATGGAGGAGAGAAGAGGGAGATAGAAGGAGGGATAAAGAGCGTGAACAACTTTCTTCCTTTGAAGAACAAGAGGCCAAGATGGACATGATGATGAAATCCATAGAAATTTTGATGGAGAGACTCACTATGGACAATAGGCCACCTCCCAGGGAAAATCAAGAGCAGCATAATAGAAACCGGAATGTTAGAAGGCCCCAAGTCCTCCAAAATAGGCAGAGAGATCAGAGAAAACCTCCTGATTAGCCTATAAGGCCCCCATTTCAAGAGAATTATGTGGAACAGGAATATGAAAATGAAGCTGATTGTGAAATTCACCAACTGGACACTGAATCATCCTCTTGTTTTTTTACCAAAGAAGAATATGACAATTCCTGTCATTAAGAAGAGGACTTTCCTGCTAAGGAAACAAAGGATTTTCAAAGGGGGTATCAACTTGTTGTCATGGATCTCCAGAGAAATATTGTTCTAAGGAATAGATATGTTCCTTTTATGAGGAACAAATATGCAAAAACAAAATCCTCTACAAGCAAAACGAAGAATGATCTACCCCCTAAGGATGTGCTAAGGACACCTCCAAGAATGTAATAAATCCCAAAGGGAAAGAAAGGAAAGAAGATAATTCAAGGGACCCATATCAAGGACAAACCTCTTTCAATTTGTTATATTTTTATCATTTAAGCAATATGATATTAGGATATTATCTGAGAGAATAACATGCACAACAATAAACACAATAAACAAGAGACACAAAGAATTTTCCTTGGGGAAACCATAAAGGAGAAAACCCCGCAACTTCCTCAGAGATAGAATGAGCACCAATGGTAGCAGTAAAACCTGAAAACATAAAAGATGATCTCCACAGCTTGTTCTCTCTCTCACACTTGAGAGAGATTCTCCTATCTTACTCATGCGCCCTAGTGAGTGAGTGTGTGTGTGTGATAAATAGAGAGGCTCACTCTCTATTTATATTCTTTCGTTCACTTGATGTCCACTTCAACATGTTATCCCCACTTAACAATTACTTACTAGGGCTCACATCTCCAGGAGAGTCTAATAACCCTAGTGCCCACAACTTGTGGGGACTTTGCACCTCCGAACAACAAGGAGCTTTAACCTTAACACAATGGTGGGGACTATTGCCCCTACTTACAATAACTCACCTAGGTCTGAATTCTATAGGATAGTCTAATAACCCTAGGGCCCCACAACTGTGGGGACTTTAACCCTTGATCAATAAGAGGGTTACCCATAATGACTTTACATGACTTGTTTACATTATTGAATATCCCGATAGGAACATATGGATATGACATGAGTCAATTACATTACAGATGCTTCCTGGAATAAAAATTGGGGTACAATACATAAAATATACAAGTGAATACATTCCGAAGTTAAAAATACATCAACATTCCCTCTTAACCAGGAAGGTATTCTCTCGACACAATTTATCAGCACAAGTCTTCTTCTCTGTATCATCTGGATCATCACTGGATCTGGATCATCATTGAAACTGGATCATCACTGGATCATCATCAAAATTGGATCATCATTAGATCATAATCAAAGCTATATCATTATTGGGTCATCATCAAAACTGGATCATCACTGGATGATCATTGCTTTCGTTATCTCAATCAAATCATGATATCTCTTCAGTCTTCTCATCACAGGAAGTTCTATAGAGGCAGCCCTTTTTCATGTTGGTTGTAGGCCTAGCCTCCATGTGGGTCTTCTTCAGCACTTACATCTGACCCTAACTTAGAATGGCCTGCCCAGCAGTTACATCTGACCATGAGAGGAACACATCCAGCACCATGTCAGAAAGGCACGCCCAACGCTCACATCTGACTATGAGAGGAACCAATCCAATCATATATGTCAGAAAGGACCCGCACTCACATCCACTGGCATGATGGGAAACACCCTCTATCATCCATGGAATGGCTCAACACTTACATCTACTGGCATAGTAGGACACATCATCTACTATCCATAGAAAGGAACAACACTTATATCCTTTGGCATAGCAGGGCACACCATCCACTATCCAAGGAAAGGCACAACACTTATATCCTCTGGCATAGCAGGGCACACCATCCACTATCTAAGGAAAGGCTCAGCTCTTATATTCGACCATGTGAGGAACCAATCCAACCTACATGTCAAAAGGGATTTGCACTTACATTTGACCATGCGAGGAACCAATCCAACTACATGTCAAAAGGGATCTCTACTTACATTCAACCATGCGAGGAACCAATCCATCCTACATGTTGAAAGGGCTCTCAAACCCAGGTTGAGGTTTCCTGGTAACTGGACAGGTGCCTCCATTCTCCCAGAGAATGGCATCAACCCTTATATCTGATCAAGTGGGAACACATCCCTCAATCACATCAGAATGGCCCTGCACTTATATCTGATCATGTGATAACACATCCCACAGTCATATCAGAATGGCCCTCATCCCTAGACTAAGTATTCCTAGTAACTGACTAGGTGCTTCCATTCAGATAATGGAATTCAACACTTATATCTAATCACGTAGGAACCAATCCTACAGTCACATTAGAATGGCTCAACACTCACATCTGACATGGAAGGAACCAATCCTCTCACCATGACAGAATGGCTCAGCCCTTACATCTGACCATTGAAGGAACCAATCCTCTTACCATGTCAGAATGGCTCACAGACTCATCACTTCCCCTTGGAGGGAACCTCGATCTGGATAACAACAAGCTTCTCCCTGAAGTAATCAAACTTCACTCTAGCTAATGGCTTCGTCAACACATCAGCTATTTATTTGTCTGTCGCAACATACTGGAGCTTCACTGCTCCTCTTTCCACCATATCCATGATATACTGATCTTTGATCTCAATGTGATTTGACTTGTCATGGAACACCGGGTTCTTTGATAACTTCACACAACTCTGGTTGTCGCAATATATACAAGTAGCATCCAACTAGATATCAAATAAATCAGACAGTAGCTTCCTTAGCCATACTACCTCACAAATAGTCGAACAAGATACAACATACTTTGCTTCAGCTATACTCAGTGCCACACAGGACTGCTTCTTGCTAAACTAAGAGATCACACCTAATCCCATACTGAAGCAACACCCTGAAGTGCTCTTCCTATCAATGGCACTACCTGCCCAATCTGAATCAACATAACCTTCCAGGTTAATCTTTTGATTCACCTCATATTTGAGCCCATAATCAACTATACCCTTTAGGTACCTCACAATATGCTTTACAGCAATCAAGTGAACATGTCTCGGATTTGTCAGGAACTGGCTCAAGGTGTACATAGAAAAGAAAATATCTGGTCTCGTATTCGTCAGGTACATCAAGGACCCAATCATCTGATGATACATCATGGCATCAACTGAATTTGATGAAGCAACACTCAGTAGCTTCAAGTTCAATGACATAGGTGTGGTCATGTCCTTGCACTCCATCATCCTGAACCTCTTTAGGATCTCTACTACATACTTCCCTTGTCCCAGGGAGATTCTACCACACCTCCATGCCTAGAAAGTTGTGCATCATATCCAAGTCCTTCATCTTGAACTCGGCAACAAGTATCCTTCTTGCAACTTCTGTCCAGAACAAGTCATCGACATATAACAGGAGCATCACTGGTATTCCACCTTCAACCTTGAGGAAAAGGTTGGAATCCTCTTTACTCTCAGTAAATCCTAGAGTCACCAGTAAGCTATCCATCCTGTCGTACCATGTTGATCCTAGGGATTTTCTGTAGTCACTCCCTCTAAAGTGAAGTATCATACTCCCTATGTCTTTCATACCCTATGCACTGAAACATTCTATACTAGAGTGACAAGTAGCTTCCTTTGCTACTAATATTCTATGTATCCACTTAAGGTCACTGGATACCAAGATCCTCTATTTTGAACCTTTTCAAAAGTTCTTGTCACACCCATCTGTGAGCTTGTCATCCTCTATAGGATTTCATCTTCAACCTTGTAGCAAAGGTTAAGATCTTCATCAAGCTCATCATGTATGTGTTATCTCATGGGTGTATTCTAAGCTCGTACAAGGGCTTCTTTCATTTGCACACATGATTCTTCCTATCATGTGTCTCAACTCCCACTGGCTGCAAATTTCTCTTTGTATTCTATGCCTTCTCTTCATGATAAGCCTCATGCTACAAATCTTTCCTTGTATCCCACGATTTTCCCATCTAGTGTATGATGGAACTACGAAATTCCCTTCATGTATTAATACTGCATCCTAGACATCATTCTTCTTGAACTAGTCTTCCCTTTCTTCTTGGTTACTTCTTCATAGCTGAAAGGTTCTACATCAATGATGTCGCTGCATTCGTCATATTATTCTTTATTTGTCATCACTTGTTCTTCGAAACAAGTCTCATCATTCTTTTCTTGTAGGTGATTATGTACGTGATATTTCCTACAAGTCAAATGCATTAGTTGTATGGTTAGAAACATTTCATAAGGCATATTCATAGTGGAAAATTATTTTGCATAAATATATGATCATGTAACTATTTTAACCAATACAACATTCATCCATATCTCACGGAAACGTTTCTAGATGCCTTCCATCTCCACCAGGACAACATTGAGATTGTGCACTAATCCAATATGTCAGCAAAGAGGTTTCATCCTAGATAAGTAGCAATGGAGAGTTGTATAGCACCATGATCTACTTACCCATCACATGCATATTAGTAGTATACTGTCATTAATGAAAACATTCTATCATGCATAATACATCAACTGAATATAAACAAATGCATAACAAAACAATATCATGAAATGAGAATTGAATGCTTATATATGATTTGTTTCATGGGTAGACTCCTTCTTGAGCCTTCAACTTTATCATCTTCTTCATTCATAATAGCATCATTTCTTACCCAAATGCTAAGATGGATAAGAGGTTCTTTAAGAGTTGAGTTCTTCATATTCCTCATTGCTTGAGGTATCTTCTTTGAATCATGAAATCTTTATCTTTAGTTGATCCTGGCTTCTTTTCTCTTAGTATCAGTTGAGCATCTTCTTGTGTGTGCTCTTCTTGGAGTCGTTCTGAAAGTAATCACTTCCTTCTAGCACACATTCCTTGAATGAATGAATCCCATGATCCTTGGAGGTCATTCAAGGTGGTTATCACAACTTTTGCATTCTCCACTTCTTCTTCTAGCACTTCAAGTTGTTCTTTGATTTGAGAAACCCTTGTAAAGCATGACTGTATGGTCTCTCGATTCTGGATCTTCACATTCTTCAACTGTTTTCTCAAATTCATATTTCGATTTATGTTCTTCCCTTCAAATAGCTTGGTCAATGAATCAAACATATATTTCGGTGTATTTAGGGAGGACACTTGTGGTATAAGGTGATCCATGATTGAATCAGCACTGATCTTCTTGGCCTTGACCAAGTTCTTCTGGTGTAAGGCTTTTAGCCTCATCTCCCTCTGGAACTAGAACCTCTCTACTTATGTAGGTGTCCAATTCATTTCCTTCAAGAACTAGTGAGATCATATACTTCCATCCTTGGAAGTTGTCAACTTCACCAAGCTTGTCATCAAGATGATGTGATAGATCACTTTGAAATGAGAACCTCAAATGAAAATAGCAAAATATTAGATCTTACCGATTTGAGGTGTCCATCGTGGTTCCAGAGCTCGCTGATCTAGGGTTTCTCAGAGAAACCCTATTTTTCAAAATTTGGAATCTTTTAGATCTAATTGGATAGAAATATACACCACTTCAATTTGGGTTGTCCAATGTACATACACAAATTCAAGTTGTGCTATCCAATGTACTCCTTTTCTGAAAACAATGGAGGGAAGCTCCCGGAATAGGAAGCCCTAGCTTTCCAATTTCTTCTACAGAAATGTCTGATACATTTTCTATGATGTCTACAAAATTACTACTCCTCTATGTATGAAAATTAGCTCTAAGGTAGCCTCACCCTTCCCTGTTCCAACACCATAGGTTTCATTATAATTTTTTTCACCAATTGGGACTTATGATCATTTTCCCAAGTTGACCTGTTTCAGGACTATTCAGCATAGTGAAGTTGTACGGACTTCCACATGTTGCTTTTTGATCTTCAAGGCCTGAAACTTCTACAAAAGAAATTAAATTTTGTTCGCTTTCTGGAACATCTTCAGAAATTTCATTTGGACCTTTGTATCCCGAGATATAGAAATTCTCCCCAGGTGTCCTGTTTATGGATGAATCCTAGAAGAGTCTAGAACCCTAACTTGGAGGGATCATATCTCCTAGATTATAGAGAATCGGAGGCTGAAATTTGGATACAATGTAAATAAGGATTTTTTATTTGTCCTGTAAAATTTTCATCTCTTGAACCTTCTCCAATACCTAGATATATGGAATGTACTAGAAGTTATCAGTTTTAGTATTTAGGGTTTTTCCAGCTCGGGGTCAAACTAGAGTTTGACTTTCCCGGAGTTACACCCAACCAAAAATATCGACCTAGGTCTCTAAAATTCTATTTTGATGAGGAGAGACATCCTATGTCGGGCTCACTAAAAAATTATTCTTCTGTAAAAATCCCTAATTTCCCGCACCAAAAACTGAAAATGCCCGGAATTGAATTCCACTTCGATAGAAAGATGTGCCCTTCAATGGAGAGTCATCCTAGCATACTTTTGCTGATGGATTGTGGAGAGAGACCCAAAAAGTAAGAATCCCTAGCTTCTGCAGTTGCACAATGTCTTCTTCTCAGGTTAGCTCTGATACCATGTTGGATTTTTATCATTTAAGCAATATGATCTTATGATCTTATCTGAGAGAATAACATGCACAAAAATAAACACAAGAGACAAGGGACACAAAGAATTTTTCTCGGGGAAGCCATAAAGGAGAAAACCCCACAACTTCCTCAGAGATAGAATGAGCACCAATGGCAACAGTAAAACCCGAAAACATAAAAGATGATCTCCACAGTTTGTTCTCTCTCTCACACTTGAGAGAGCTTCTATTGTCTCACTTATGCGCCCCAGTGAGTGAGTGTGTGTGTGATAAATAGAGAGGTTCACTCTTTATTTATATTCTTTAGTTCACTTGATGTCCACTTCAACATGTTGGCCCCACTTAACAATTACTTACTAGGGCCGACATCTCCAAGAGAGTCTAATAACCCTAGTGCCCCACAACTTTTGGGGACTTTTCCCCTCCGATCAATAAGGAGGGTTAACCTTAACACAATGGTGGGGACTATTGCCCCGACTTACAATAACTCACCTAGGGCCGACTTCTCTAGGATAGTTTAATAGCCCTAGGGCCCCACAACTGCGGGGACTTTAACCCTTGATCAATAAGAGGGTTACCCACAATGACTTTACATGACTTGTTTACATTATCAAATCTCCCGATAGGAACATAGGGATATGACATGACTCAATTACATTAGAGATGCTTCCCAAAATAAACATCGAGGTAAAATACATAAAATATACAAGTGAATACATTCTGAAGTTACAAATACATCAACACAATTTAGAGGTCGAAATTGCAAAAATGAAAATCTTTGTCCCTCTAACTAAGTTGTTAAGCAATTTTGAATATAAGTCCCAAATCAAAACTGTTTTGAAGCTTCTAGGAGAAATCTCTACAATATTAGATTCCCTGAATCTTTAAGATGATAGTCCCACCATCATATTTGGACCCCATCTAGATGAGTCTATCCATGAAGAGGTCCCTTCCTTCTATGTCATTCTGAACATTCATGATTCCATCCTACACAATGCCATGCTTGATTCAAGAGGTTCACACAGCCTCATGCCCAGGCATATCATGGATAAATTGGGATTGGAGGTGTCTAGGCCTTAAAAAGACCTTTTCTCTTTTGATTCCATTAAAGTTAAGTTCCTAGGATTGATCAAATATTTGGTCATCTCTTTGGCTCAGATCCCTGCCAAAATCCTTGTCATGGATGTAGTGGTGGCTAACATTCCTCCAAAGTTTGAATGTTGTTGTCAAGATCCTGGGCAGCCAAACTGAAGGGAACACTTCAAATGGATATGTCATATGCCAACATCCCTATTTTTTGTGTACATAGGAGGCTTTATAGAGAGAAAAATCTAGCATACATGGTGAGCAGTGTTGAAAGGTCAAATAACCACCCCATCTATTCGTTGGACACTGAGATAGGATCATCCATTTTCTTTACAGAGGGAGGCAAAGCCAATTTCAGTTCACATAACACTTATTTTGTCCTCACGTAGGAATAACTGGAAGGATTGTGGAATGTGATCTTTGATGGGGAAGCATGCAATGAAGGGGTAGGATTTGGAGTTTGGGTAAAACCTGCAAGAGGAAATGCTTTAAATTATTCTTATAAATTATCCTTCTATTTCACAAATATTGAGGTGGAATATGAGGCTATGATGTTGACAATTCAGATCTTGAAATATTTCCAAGTCACGAGGGTGGTGATACATGGGGACTCCAAGTTGGTGATTAAGCAAATGCAAGGTGAGTATCAGGCGAGACATCCCAAGATGACAAGATATAGAAATGATTCCCTGGATTTGATAGAATGATTTGAAGAATGCAAGTTTAATCTAATTCCCAAAGTACGGAATGCTATAACTGATTCTTTTGCCACTTCTGCTGCTATTTTCAAAATTTACATGTACCCCAATAGTAAATATGAGATTGAGGTTAAGCACAGACCCTCTATCCCGGATAATGTTAAGAATTGGAAGGTCTTTGAGGATGATAAAAAAATCCATATTTTCCGTAATCTCACTGGGGAGTTAGATGGCTTAATCATTGATGAAGATAACATGCTCCTCGAAGGGTCTACTCTCACCTAGGAGTTCCTACAAAATCATACTGATGTTCCCAAATAAATGTCACGAGATGATGTTTTTGTCCTTAGGGAGGGTGTTGTTGGCAATGAAATGAAAGAATTTGTTGGGACGGAATTGTAGGGGGTTGATGGACAGCATAATATTTAAACAATATATGTGGCAAAGAAATCCTGCAACTTAAGATTAACACTATCCCCAGGGTTTTAGTCGCTTTCAAAATGCTCTTTGAACCAAATGATGTTGCTAAGGAGAGTCATCTTGTCCCAAGCTGTGAGGATGTGGAAGATGTGAATATTGGAATAGAATCTCATCTAAAAATTATCAAGCTCTCAAGAACACTCTCTCCAGAAGCCAAAGAAAAATACATCTCACTAATGGAGGAATACAAATATGTCTTTGCTTGGAGCTATAGTGATTGTAAGGATTATGATACAATTATAATTCAACATAGTATACCAATAAAAAAACGATGAGATTCCTTTCAATCAAAACCTAAGGAGAATTAACCCCAAGTTGCTACCCCTGATTGAAAAAGGAATAAAGAATATGTTTGAGTCAAAAATCATTGTGGCCCTTAGATTCTAAAGGTGGGTGGCCAACTTGGTTGTGGTGAGGAAGAAGAATGGAGAAATACGGTTGTGCATTGACTTCAGAAATATGAATGGAGTCTCTTTAAAGGACGAGTATGCTCTTCCTAAGATGGATCACATTCTATAGAGGGTAGTGGGATCTAAGAGGATATCCACCTTGGACGGTTTCTTAGGCTATAATCAGATCACGGTGCACCCAGAAGACTAAGAGAAGATCTCTTTCATGACACCCTCAGGTACCTTCATGTATGCGAAAAATTCCATTCGGACTCATGAATGCAGGGGAAACCTTCCAGCGGGCCATGGACATAGGCGGTTTTCGCTAGATTTCCATTTGTTGATGAGAAAGACAAGATTTTGGTTATTTATTTAGATGACATCACTATCTTTTCAAAGTCCGATGAGGAACACGTTGCATACATGCTCAAATTGTTCAAAAAATGTAGAAAGTTCGGCATCTCTTTGAGCCCGAAGAAGTCCCACTTTTATATGAAATAGGGGAAGCTGCTCGGGAACATAATATCCTAGGAAGGAATCAAAATAGACCCGAAAAGAGTTGAATCCATACAGAAAATTGAGCTCCCTCAGAACAAGGGTGAGGTTCAATCTTTTATGGGAAGGGTGGGTTTTCTGAGAAGGTTTATTGCTGCATTTGCTAAGATTGTGAGGAGGATGACTAGTATGATGAGAAAGGATAATGAGATCAAGTGGGAACCTGAAGCAAAGCAGTCTTTTTAGGACATAAAGAAGGCCATTTCAAAAGAACCTATACTAGTAAGCACTGATTTCTCCAAATATTTCTCCATATTCTCATTTGCTTCAGAGCACACAGCGGAAGGAGCATTGTTACAAAAGAATCATGAGGGGAATGAGAAACCCATTGCTTTCTACAACAAAACATTGAGAGATGCCCCACTGAAATACAACATTCTGGAAAAGTAGGCTTATGCTCTGGTACAGGCCTTGAAGGAGTTTCAGGTCTACATCGTGCGTTCTCACATCATTTCTCATGTTCCCACCAGTGCAGTGAATGATATTGTAACCCAACCAGATCCTTAGGGTAGAAGGGGAAAATGGATAGAAGTCTTACTTGATTATGACTTGGAGATTAAGCCCACAAAGTCGATTAAAGGAAAAGGACTAGCCAAACTCATGGCCCAATCAAACTACTATTTACTTAGCCTACACATGGCTGCTGAATTATCAACAAAAGAGAAAAACCTTGAGGAACGACCATATCTACAAGTGGATGTATATTTCTTGTCATCCCCTTGGTATGTTGACATCATCTTCATGTTACAGCATTTGCAAGCCTTGCAGGAGATGGACAGGACAATGACCATATTCCTCAAGAAAAAGGGAGCAAAGTTTTGCATCTTAAATGGGGAACTCTATTGGAAAGAGCTAGGAGGGGCTCTGTTGAGTTGTGTTAATGAACAGGAGGCAAAAAATCTCATTGAGGAGTTTCATGTAGGAGAATGTGGAGGCCATCATTACATCTTTTCTGACACCCATAAGAATATTGTTGCCTGCCATAAGTGTCAGATCTTTGAAGGGGGGAGGAAGTTTTTTCCATTACCTCTAAAGCCTATACATGTTGAGGCCCCCTTCCAGGAATTGGGATTTGATTTAATGGGAGAAATAAACCCATCTTCCTCAGGACAACACACGTGGATTCTCACTACCATTGATTATTTCACCAAATGGATTGAATCCATCCCAACTAGACAGGCCACTCACAATAATTATTCAGGTTTTGGAGGAGAACATCTTGTTAAGGTTTGGAGTTGCTAGGAAGATAATCACTCTTAATGAGGAAGTTAATCATCTTAAATCTGGATCTATTAAGAATCGAGAGCCATCCAATTTCTTGAGGTGTAAGTTTTATTTCTCCTATTTTTTTTACAAATCAAGAAAATTGGATATGCTGGTTATATCACTTAAACTAGACATATGTGGCATCTCCCCTATTATGAGATGTAACCCTATAGTGGGATGTAAGCACCTAGCACCTCACTACTTTCACTACTTTCGATGCAATAATTAATTAAACAATATTAAATGTCCAAGATCTAGAAGCATCTTGAGAGTGAAAATATCTCTCTTAACTAGTTATTAAAAATGGCATGATCTTCGTTGTTTCTTAAATAACAATGGTGAATCAACTAACATTTTTAAAATACTATAATTGATTAAAATTTTATATAACATATAAACTTGTACATAACATATAATTCGAATTCTATATAACATATAAACTCATACATAACATATAAAAATACTATAACATGTAAACTTGTAGATAACATATAAAAATACTATAGTTGATTCCAATTATGTATAACATATAAAAATACTATAGTTGATTCCAATTCTATATAACATATAAAAATATTATAGTTGATTCCAATTATGTTCTAATTAATGACTAAATAGCTTTCCTTATGGGTTAAGGCCTCCATCACATGACACGACTATTCGATGCCCTAAATCATGCATTTTATAATCGATGGATTAATTCGTATCAAACTAGTTGTTTATTAAATACAACCAAAATTTAACACGGGATTGCGAAGCTCCACTAGCTTATTTTAAGGCTTGGATTATGAAGTTTCGTCGAAATTGTCAAGTGCTAAATATTGCCTTTGCAGGAACAGCTCCGAGATTATAGGTAGAGGCAACAACTAGACCCTAGAATAGGCGGCATAATGTGCTGTTGATGAATAAAATCCAAGTATAGGCAACTATTTGGTTAGATATGTAATTATTTGTTCTAGTGTGATTTGTTTTGGACTCCAAAGTCTATTTAGCATATCTTTATGGATTTTATGGTTGCAAGGGTTCCATTGGATTATATCATGTATGGTAGTATGTGATTGGCATGTTTAATCAAATACATCAACCTACCTATGCATCTTCATGTTCATAGAGTTTATTGTTGAACTTTGTTGTCTTGACCTTAACCAAAAAGTACCCTTCGTTCAAGGTAGAATATTTGTTAAAGCATGGGAAGCTTCTATACCTTATTTTAACACTTGGATTGGGAAGTTTCATCAAAACTATAAGGTGTTTATTGATTTTCTTGGAAGAGCAACTTCGATATTTCGGATAGAGGAAAGGGATTTACCATGTGTGTTTATGTATTTTAGGGGAATATATGAATTCTACTTGACTATTTTTTAGTTGTATGCAAACTTGCAACATAATTGACAAACTTTGCATATTTGTTAATTTTGGTTTGGATTCACAATAGTGAAGTTCGTTTGTTTTTTATGAGTTAATTGGGGTTTTGGTTTACATTGGGCATGTAAATTACTTATGCAAACTTTGAATGTGCTTGAAAAACTTTGCATATGTGTGGATTTTGGTATGGATTCACAAGGATCCTTGTGAATATGCATATGGAAATAGTGAAATTCATTTGTTTTTTGAGTTAATTGGGGTTTTGGTTTCCATTGGGCATGGGAATTTTGGGTATGAATTTTGGTAAATAATCAAAATTATTTAATTTTTATGATTAAATTGGGGAATTGGTTTCAATTGGCCAATTACATTGGGGTTCTTGTTTCGATTGGCCAATTCCATTGGGTTTTTTGTTTTCATTGGCCATAATTTAATTTCTTTTGGTTTAAATTTTCAATTTAGGGAAAATAAATTGATGAACAAAGGGAAAAAAACATGAAAAGAAATGAGGAAAATACCTCACAAATAGGAGGTTTATCCAAAGGTGGATATGGATGGCTTTGGCACACCCAAAAACACGTTCGCCCAGTCGATATTTTCCCCAAAGTAGTCTAATAGCCATGGGATGAGGCAAAAAAGATGTTCTCGGCCTATTTAAAAAAAAAACAGGATTTCCAAAACGCGCGATTTTGTTCACTAAAACAGAGGTGCAATTTGCTTAAATAAAACATAGGCATGATTTGGTTTACTATCCTAATTGCCATTCCTGTTGGAAGCCTTGGGACTAGGCTTGGAAGGTTCGAGATTGCTTGGGATGATTTCCTTTTTTTGGATCAAGAGTGATTGACTTCACTCCACCATTGCATCTAAAAGGTCCCTCAACTTCTTGAACACATGCTAAGAGAATACCTCTTTCACCACACCCTCGGGTACCTTCATGTATGCAAAAAATTCCATTCGGACTCATGAATGCAGGGGAAACCTTCGAGCAGGCCATGGACATAGGCAGTTTTCGCTACATTTTCATTTATTGATGAGAAGAACAAGATTTTGGTTATTTATTTAGATGAAATCACTGTCTTTTCAAAGTCCGATGAGGAACACGTTGCATACCTACTCAAAGTGTTCAGAAAATGCAGAAAGTTCGGCATCTCTTTGAGCCTGAAGAGGTCAAACTTTTATATGAATTAGGGGAAGCTCCTCGGGAACATAATATCCTAGGAAGGCATCAAAATAGACCCAAAAAGAGTTGAATCCATACAGAAAATAGAGCTCCCTCGGAACAAGGGTGAGGTTTAATCTTTTATGGGAAGGGTGGGTTTTCTGAAAAGGTTTACTGCTGATTTTTCTGAGATTGCGAGGAGGATGACTAGTATGATGAGAAAGGATAATGAGATCAAGTGGACACCTGAAGCAAAGCAATCTTTTGAGGAAATAAAGAAGGCCATTTCAAAAGCACCTGTACTAGTAAGCACTGATTTCTCGAAAGATTTCTTCATATTCTCATTTGCTTTAGAGCACACAATGGAAGGAGAATTGTTACAAAAGAATCATGAGGGGAATGAGAAACCCATTGCTTTCTACAACAAAACATTGAAAGATGCCCCACTGAAATACAAAATTATGGAAAAGCAGGCTTATGCTCTAGTATAGGCCTTGAAGGAGAACATCTTGTCAAGGTTTGGAGTTGCTAGGAAGATAATCACTCACAATGAGGAAGTTAATCATCTTAAATCTGGATCTATTAAGAATCTAGAGCCATCCTATTTCTCGAGGTGTAAATTTTATTTCTCCTAATTTTTTAACAAATCAAGAAAATTGGATATGCTGGTTATACTACTTAAACTAGACATATGTGGCATCTCTCCTATAATGAGATGTAACCATATACTGGGATGTAAGCACCTAGCACCTCACTACTTTCGATGCAATAATTAATTAAACAATATCAAATGTCCAAGATCTAGAAGCATCTTGAGAGTGGAAATCTCTCTCTTAACTAGTTATTAAAAATGACATGATCTTCGTTGTTTCTTAAATAGTAACATGTTGTTGTTTCTTAAATAACAATAATGAATCAACTAACACTTTTAAAATATTACAATTGATTAAAATTTTATATAACATATAAACGAGTAGATAACATATAAAAATACTATAAACATAACAAATAATTCCAATTCTGTGTAACATATAAACTTGTACATAACATATAAAAATACTATAACAAATAAACTTGTTCATAACATATAATTCCATTTCTATATAACATATAAACTTGTACATAACATA
Source organism: Pseudotsuga menziesii (assembly GCA_001517045.1). Classification (NCBI taxonomy): domain Eukaryota; kingdom Viridiplantae; phylum Streptophyta; class Pinopsida; order Pinales; family Pinaceae; genus Pseudotsuga; species Pseudotsuga menziesii. Next base: position 646 of record LPNX010243020.1, on the reverse strand, counting down.
TAAAAATACTATAGTTGATTCCAATTCTGTATAACATATAAAAATATTATAGTTGAACCAATTCTGTATAACTAAATAGCTTTCCTTATCAGGTAAGGCCTCCATCACATGAGACGACTATTCGATGCCCTAAATCATGCATTTTGTAATGGATGGATTAATTGCGTATCAATCCAGCTCCAATAAATAGAATGCATCCCCTCCCATGCAATAGAACAGAATCTTTCCTTCATCTTGTTAATGTTGTTAGGCCGTCCTCCTTTCCTTTCCCATCCCTACCCATAAATACCAACAGACCAGGTATGGCTGTACAATTTGCCACATCTCTTCCTGCCCCTAGCAAATTCCTGCTTATTTATTTGTTACTGCTATCCATATTTAGTTTGATGCAATGCAGGGATTTATCCACGTCTTCAGCGCGTGAACCTCTTACTGGATTGAGAATGGAGCTGGTGCATAGAGATTCACTGCTCTTCCCAATGTCGCCACGCAATCTTATCGTGAATCTTACATCCACTGAGCTCATGAAACGAGCAGTCCAGCGCAGTCAAGACAGGCTTCAAAAACTGCAGATGTCTGTAGTTCCAGAGACCGAGAAATTGGGTAATCAAGAAATTGTTTCACAAGTAAATGCAGAAAGTGGAGA
>LPNX010243010.1:441682-479955 GCA_001517045.1 Pseudotsuga menziesii | reverse complement strand
ATGGTAAATCCCTGCAACGTCAGTACATAAATAACATAATCCATAGTTAATCCTTGGTTCATAAAACCTCGAAATCCGACAATTATAATAAAAAGTAAAAACATCACTCGTTCTTGAGTGCTTTAACTTCATTATTTAAGACAACGAATTTTGTAACTAACAGTCCAGTTCGATTGGTAGTGTTCCTGGCATAATCCTGCAATGTTAGTACATAACATTATACAACGTTCTTTCACTTATCATTTTCAAACATTAATAACACTAAACATCTTTACTCATTATCTTTGGATAGTTATGAGTGAAGGGACATTCCAACTTTGCACAATATTAATGAGTGGTAAGCTAGAGATGTAGAAATCCCAACTGCTATATAGTTCTATTTAACTATTAGTGCCTTTAGAGAAAACACTATACTTGTCAATGGGGCTCTTGTGCTTTAAGTAAAACCTCCTTTTAACAAGGAGACGCAAGCTACATGCTAAAATTTTATAAGAAGAAAATAATGAATAGTGTTCATTAAAGGTAACTGTAGGTTTATAAAACTATTTATTTTAAATCAACCCTTTTTTTATGTGACTTTCAACTGTTGTACAACACACGGGTAACCAAGATGTTTCAAATATCCAGTAAGGAGTTTAACATGATGGGATGTAGATATATTATATCTCGTTACTTACATACGAGTACATAATTTTTCTAAGGTGTTAACCTAACTCACCTTTTAACACAAGAACATAGTCATAAAAGACTACATATTGATACTTTACGTAATTTTCCCAATCCTCTAATTTCAGTATTAGATACTATATTTGTGTTATCACACATTACATGGAATACACCAATACCTCGAGGAGTATTTTTTTGCTAGGTTGCTCACTCTACTTCTACTGGTAACAATTTAGCATTTAGGTTTGTCCTAAAAGCCAGCTTTTAATTTAGGCTTCCCTTTTAAATTATATTCTGTGTGTAAATTTTTTTCTTAAAAATACACTGAACAATTAGTTCCTGAACCAAATCTTATGATAAGCCTAACATTCTCATGCCTACAACCTTCTTTACATATGAAGGGTGTCTTCCAATTTTTCCTCAAGCATTGATGATTTACCCAACAGTTAGGGTTTTGGGACTCTTTGCAAATATTTTACAACATCAAATACTCTTCATAAAGCATAATAGAAACATAGCTTCCATTTTTTCTAGTAATAATTATTAGCATTTGTGCCTTCATATAGATTTTAAAATTTATTGCTAGCAACCTATGCATTTTCCTTTCCTAAGGCACCCATAGTTCATTACTCATCTATTTGGTGCCCTATTTTTTAAAGGGTCTCTGTTAGTATGAGTTTAAAATTTCCATATATATATATATGTGTGTGTGTGTGTGTGTGTGTATCGTTAGAGATAATTCTAAGAAATGACTATAATTTTTCTTTAATGAATCAGGAGTAAAATTTATAGTCCAACCTCCCATTTTGAGTGTGTAAACATAAACATAACCTTTAATACAAGATGAAAGAATTACTTGTACACTTTTGGTTTTAATCTGTCAATAATGTAAGAACATACCTTTTCCATGATATTCCATTTATTTATGATTTTAGTTACCTCTTTCAATCTTTGAAGGTCCACTCGGATAAATTATTTTCATCGTCCATCATTGCCATGCTTCCACAAACAAAATCATTTGATTGGTTAGTTTTAACCATCTTCCTGCTTTCTAACTTCATGTTGATGCCAAATAGGCCTAAGTGTTGTTACTTCAGCTCTAATACCATTTGTAACGTACCCAAAACATTAAAAAAAAATTCCTTTTGAAAGACAACTTATATATTCGATACAACTACCCTTACGACTTTTGAGTGATAAAACTAAAACACATTGTAAACGAATCATTGGAAGGGTGTTGGTCATTAAGAGGAAACTTGGTATTTTCGAAATAACGTAAGTCCATTGTAATAAAGTCAGCCATTCCAATCATTCCTAAGATCCATAGTTTTATAATAATTAACACATTAGGAAAAGACCTTTAACCAATAACTCTAGCTTTTATCCCATATTAGACTATCTAACATATTATAAACATTAAATAAACAATCTTCCTTTGGATTCAAATCATTCATATGAAATCATTTGACAATCTACAACATCCTTATCATCATAACATAAGATAAATACATGAAGAGAACATAAGATAAAATACATCAAGAGCACATAAGAGCGAGACCAATGTACGTGGTTCACCCAATTCATGGGCTATGTCCACAAAACTGTCACATCATGTAATATTTATCTGTCTAAAATAATTACAATCTGCAACATCAATGTTGCCACAATTTCCTTCTTATCCTCCAAATAGACAAGGAATTACAATCCACAACATCATTGTTGCCATATTTTCCTTATGTTATTCTCATAGACTCTCTTTTCGAGAGTATCTCTAATTGATGACACAACTCCCCAATACGGTGGAGTAGGATGTGCCTCTAGGCACAGCCAACCTTACATATGAGTTCAAGTGTGACACAATAATCCATACTAGACTGTAGAATGTGCATCTAGATGATATTATAATTAAAACATACTTTCCTCCATTTATATTAGATAATCAAAATTATACATATCCATTAATTCATTGATTGTTCTTTTAACATGATTTGAGACCTACGTGGTTTATATACAAATCCCCTTTATATTGTTGATGAATACCCAATGTCTAATACAAAGACTATTAGATTACTATTGTGTATAAAAGGGAAAAGAGAGAGAGAAACATTATTCAGTACTTCCAAGCGCTAGGAAAGCTTGTGGTAAGCACATAAAAAACCCTTAAACCTATCATATTTTAGTTCTCTAACTATTCCCTTTGTATACAAAATGTACAATGAACCACACAACTATAACAACTGCACTTGACATATTGGGGAACCGAGGCAGAAAGGCCATTCGCATGTTGAATTTTCCATTACAACAATTTTCATAAAAAAAAAGAGGATCATCATTTGACGCCTGGAAAAATGGATCACTGATTAGCTCAAAAAGACTGGTGGAAAGAGGGTCATTGTCTCACTACTGGTAAATTGTATCATTGATTAGCTCAAAAGACCCACAACCCAAAAATTCTTGATCGAAATATGAGTTTTTTCATTTTTCTATTAGAAGAGGTCGTGTAAACAATTCAGGTCCCAAACTCATTAAAAAAAATAGCCATAAACAAAAAATCATGCCCTGGAAATATTTAAGAGGTCAGTTTGAATCGTAGAATCCCATACATTAGATGTGTACAAAGATCAGTTCTAGATGTAAATCACATATACCAGAAACAATCATCCACAAGTAGGAAATCGTTGTTTACCCATTATCACAGGGTCACGATCTATAAAAAATACACAGAATGTTCAAGAATCAATCGCAAGAAAAATTTTGTTTGTCCATCTCCCAGGGTCACGATCTATAAAAAAAATACATGGAAATTTTCAAGAATCAACCACGGGAAAAAGTTTTTTTTCCCATATCGCAGGGTCACGATCTATCAAAAAATACACAGGAATGTTCAAGAATCAATAGGAGGAAAACGTTTGTTTGCCTATATCGCAGGATCACGATCTATCAAAAAAATACACAGAAATGATCAAGAATCAACTGTAGACAAAATTTTGTTTTCCCATATCGCAGGGTCATAATCTATATACACATATAGAGAGATGTTAAAGCGCAGACATCATATTCTTTAGATCCAAAGATTGTGCCAACATGTAGGCACATTCCCAATTTCATATCTGGAGGTTACAAAACAAACGTAGTCATTGAAGGTATGAAAAGTCGCGGACAAAGACACACCTCCATTCTCCTAAATTTTTATCAAATCAAACCCAGACATATACTTGTTACACATTGAAGCAGGATATCACAATCTATATGTATTTAGATATGTTTATCAAATTCAAACTCATGCAGCCCACGATTTCTATAAAATACTTAGATCTATTTACCAAATCAAAACCGGGAAGAGGTTGATCTGTATCAAACACATACGAAACAGGCAATGGAAATATATCTTAGATCTGGATAAAATAAATCAAATGCAAAAATACAATTATGCATTCTTCCATTCAATGCAAAGTATGGACGTGGCTTCCCAGATTAGCATAAATGAAATCGTATGCAAAAGTACACCGATGCATGTTGCCTTTCAAATGCAGCCCATGAAAACAATGCTGAATTGGGAATGGGGCATATCTAAGCACATATGGAGAGAACAATTTCAGATATTCTATCCCACACAGTGCATCCAATTGGCAAGCAATTTTCAGAAAATAAATCTCACACACACATATATATGAAGGAAAGGAGAAACACAATCAACGGAAAATCGCATGTAGCCTTTTATCAAGGCGTAACCTAAAATGGAATTTCATACCCGGTTAAAGGCACATACTAATGGAAATCGACAGAAGTATTGGGCTCTCGCTCCCATCAAGCCCCAATTTCCAGGGTCCTCTCTTCAAACAAAATTAATTCCAGCCGCATGCATGGATCGCGTAGCTTCTCGACCCCTTCCTGTCGTATTTTTTTTCCCTTTTTCGCTGTTTCTTTGTCCTTTTATACTGTTGTTGTTCTCTTCTCCCTTTTCCTCCAGTGCATCTGGTACTAAAATATCATTTACACAACACAATCTTCTTTTACTACACAACCTTAATAATATAATCCCTTTTTAGTACACAACCATATCATGAGAGAAAATAACCATCTATTTCCATGTATAAGATAATATATGTCATAAATTTACCAACTATTTTCTCACGTAAAAGAGTTGTAGACTTAAGTTGATCATTTCACCTAAATTCTAGGTCATTAGTGGTTTGATAGACCTGAATTTTAAGATGGATTAATAATATTAATATTTCGTGTAAACAAGATGTAATGTCATTTAATCATAACCTTTAGGGTTTTCGACTATGACAAATAACAATTAAGGAAAGTGAATTATTTATATTATTCAACAAGGACAAATTTCCATATATATATATATATGGAGAGAGAGAGAGAGAGAGAGAGATATCTTCCATTATAATACCCTCTCTAGTATATAAATAATAAATTATCTATTATTGGTTTATATATATCATAGGTTCTTATAGATCCCTTTTTAAGCATTTGAGGAGTTGATGAGCTTGTACTTACTCTTAAAGACTTTAAGTATAAGGTGAGGATTTTTTAACCAAATTCCGTTTGGCATGTCATCGAAACCATGGTGTCCACGACTATCGTTACAAGATCCCTAAGTTTTCACTTGTATTTTTCCTTCCCCCTAGAGGTTTTCAGTTGCCCGCTGTTAAGTTGTGTCAATTTGTTAAGTCTCCTAAGTCTACAACTTAGGGAATTAACACATATAAATTACAAGGCTTTTCTGGTGGGGCCTTGGCCTTGAGCTCCTCACTGGTATCAAGTACAATTTACATTCGTAATACAAAATATTTAGGGTTGTACAAGATGGATATTACAACATGACTATTGACTTAGATAGTATTTAATTAATAATAAATTAATATTGATATTATTTTATTATTTTATTGTTACATTGCCTTCCCCTTAAGAGAAGCTTTGTCCTCAAAGATTCATTGACAACAATGTTTGATTTTGCTTGAACTATCATCTCTAGATCCTTTACGACACTTGCTGAAATAAGACAATACGAGTTACGGATTTCCCAAGAGAATTGTCGCATCGTATCTCTTGTGGCCTATCCCAGATATATTTTGATCGGACCTCTGAGATAATTTTGGGGAATGGGTCATCTCAATTGTTGCTTAGTATGTCATACTTTTTTTCTGTCACCATAATTCTTTTGTGAATGCTCATTTTGACCATGTCATTGGTCAAAATGACAATTATAATTGGGACGTATGTAAGGCGTATGTGTTGTTTGTTTTTCTTCCTTTTGAACTGTGGAGAGGACTGCCTTCACTTCCTCGACTTGATTTCTTTGTGGGATAGGTCTTCTTGTTTTTTGTTTTCTATTTGTATTTGTTGTTCTTGCTCATATGATATCATCTCTCCTCTGCATGTGTTCATTTTGACCATGTCGTTGGTCAAAATTAGGTTTATAATTGGGGTGTTGATAAGGAGTTCTTATTGTTTGTTCTTTTGTTGTGCTGGCTTCTTTTTTATCTTTGATGATGAATGAATTTACCTACTCAAATTGACTTTGTTTTTCGGAGAGTCTAGATGCTTCTTTTTGGAGTTGCACTATTTTGTTCTCTAGTAGATTGTTTTTACTCTGAATCTTCTCAAACCTTTCGTCTTGCGACTTTTTTTCCTCTTTTAATTTCTCGATTTGTTTCTCTAGTTCTTGAATAAAATTCTTTTGACACTGGTTTCTTCCTATTTTTCTAGTATCCTTCCTTTGAGGTCTTCACTGGAGTGTTCCCTCTTACTATTGTGTTTCAGTTTTTTAATCTTTGTAATCATTGTTTTGTTATGATTTCATAGTCGAAAAATTTCTTATGTATTGCTAGATAGCACATTGTTTATTTTTTTGATTTCCAACTTATGTGTCTTCTTAATGTCGTCATTTTGTTGTTGATGTTGACATAATTTGAATTATTGAATTTCTTTCTTTCTTTGGACGTGCTCCAACTCATTATCTTTGTCCATGGTGAGTTTATTTAAAAGATTTATTTGTTCTTCTAACTCTTCATAGCATCCATCAATTGATTCTTCGTCTGTAGTTTGCGATAAGGGGACTATCACTATGAAATCTTGTAGCGTTATTTTCTTCTTCTCATGGAAGAAGGTGATGCACTTCTTTTTTGCATTGACGAAGAATTTTCCTAGTGTTTACGACCAGTTATAACCCAACATTATGTCGATGAGATGGTCGTCTATAGCTATGACAGTGAATTGAACTGCAAAATGATAATCATCGATTTGTAATGGTACTTCTATTTGGTGTTCATTTCACTCACTCTTCATTGATTCTTGAACTTGTACCTGATTTGCGACATCAATGTTTATGAAATTTTCCTTGTTGGATGGAAAAATAGAGATGGAAACTGGACTTTCATCAAATACCCCATTAACTTTTAGCATCGTTATTGGCACTTTCATCGGAACGTTGAGAAATATTTTCTCTACTTTATTAAAATCTGTCTCCTCCATTTTCGCTTCTCTTTTTTCCTGATTTTGATTTGTTCCTTTTTCTTTATATAATAATTGTATTTATTACAATTATTAGGTATTAATTATTAATATTATGATATTAATAATTTTTTTTTGAAAATTTTAATAATAATAATAATAATAATAATAATAATAATAATTATTATTTTATAAACTATATATATATATATATATATATATATATATATTGTTTTAATATGTATTTTTTGTTTGTTTGAAAGTTATACATACATACATACATACATACATACATACATACATACATATATATATATATTATAATAATTATTATTATTTAACAACAATAATAATCTATTATATTTTTTTTAGGGTGTTAAAATCCTATATGGTGCAGTGGCTTGAAAGTGGGAATGAGTGAGAATGAGTGGGCGCACAGTGTGAGCGGTGAGGGAAGGTTGTAGGCATGGATTGGGAGATGAGGTGAGAGTGAGTACGTAGATGGGGAGAAGGTAGTTGAGCGTAGAGGAGCGCGGGAAGCTGGAAAGCAGTGGCGTGGAGGTGCAGGCAGTGGAGCAGCGGAGAGCACAGGAGAATCGTTGATGAATCGTGCGTTGGCATGATGTTGAAGGGCATTGTGCTGGTAGGGAAGTAGGCGCATGAATAGGAGATGAGTGGGTGCGGGTGGGTATGTGGAAAAAGCATGAAATCTCCTAGGAATTTAGTAGTATAGGTGAGGGAATAGGAGTTTACGGTCAAGGAAAAAAAATTGAGAGAAACTTTGATAATTACGACCAAAAAATGGATTTGGAGAATCTCTAAGATGGACAACTAACAATATGGAATCAGAAAGGCCCTAGAAGGCTTTGATACCACTGAAGGAACAAAGTTCCTCAATAATAGAATAGTCGGTACAAGTAATGTAGGAAATCCATGAATGGCTAAGTAGTAATGTAAAATGTGATGTATGATAGATAATTAATAGTTACATAGGTTTGGGATTTATATAATCCCGTCATGCACCTTTTCGTAAAAGATCATAATTATTGACTTAGATAGTCTCTAATTAATAATAAATTAATATTAATATTAATTTATTAATTTATTATTACATTAAGCATTTGGTCTCTGACTTCAGGTATCTATCCAACTATATTAGTTGCCATGACTCCCGCATTGACAACCACGACATAGATAGTATGGATTTTTATGTCAATTAAATTGCATGCAAGAGTGGTTCAATCCTGCTCCATTTGTCCAAGTGCAATTTATTTGTTTGTAGTGGTTATCATTAAAATATATATGATTGGTTATCATTTAAAAATGTATATTTTGATTTAATGTGTGATTATTATCTGTAGTGGTTATCATTAAAATATATATCATTGGTTATTTAAAAAAAAATATATTTAGTGTGTGATTATATATATATATATATATATATATATAAATATATATTTCCGAAGAAAAAAATCTCTTTATTCTCACTGAATAAACATGGACTGCCCTTTCTAGGCATACATAAAGATCACCAAATCGGTCCTTAAATCGCCAAAAAGGCATACATAAGTTGCCACTCGGTGTACATAATGATCATCAAGAAGGCATACAAAAAGATTGCCTAGATGGTTCATGAAATGATTTTTTCAAGGCCTACACCATATTTGTCCCATGAGTTCTGTAAGCTCATAACCTTACATATTGATTTACCAAAATATTATCTGCATATTATTTTACCTCTAGTAACCCTGGAGGGAGCAATAAATCCTTTTTGGACAATTTGTCTGCTTCAGCATTTAGTTCTCTGTAAATATGTAGGAAGGAAATTGACTCAAAATTTTCCATTTGATCTCTGATTTCTCTTAACAAATGTTGAAGGTGTGGTACATTTATCTGCAGCTGTCCATTCACCCAATCTATGGTCATTTTAGAGTCTACAAAGAGCTCAACGTTTCGAACATGATTTTTTGATGCTATTCGAAGGACTAACCATAAAGCTGATAATTCTACCTTGTTGTTTGTGCCCTATCCTGGAGAAAAAGTAGTCTATGTCTTTGTTGTTACATTCAAGAAAAGAATACCTTCTACTCCTATGAAAGGAGGTTCCCCTTGGCTTTCTTCGTCAAAGAAATCCCAAGGAGTGTTTTTGTCTATGTTCAGTGGTTTGAGCACTCTTCTTGGTTTTTTTTTTGGTATCGTTTGATGTTCCATTACATTCTGCAAAAGCACATTAACTGTTATTTCTGAGGAAGTCCAAATGTTTTTGAATACTTCTCTATTCCTTGTTTCCCATACGGTGAAAACAAAAAGGGTTGGCAATGCTTCATGTTGACATACCCTTTCATTGCTCCACCAATTTTTCACTATGTGATCCAGAGATTCCTCATCTTTTGTGCTTGTGGAGGGGTCCAAATTGTTAATAATGTGTTTCCACACTGTTCCTGCATAAGTGCAATGGAAAAAAAAGACGACAATTCGATTCACTCTCAGCTCTACACAAACTGTAATAATGAAGCCCATTGAATCCACGCTTGAGAAGCATTTCCTAGGTCAATAGTTTGTTGTTTAAATCCAACCAGAGTGTTATAATTTCTTTCAGAGGGTCATTATTTTTCCAAATTCTTGACCACCACCAACAGTTTGTCGCATGTTGTTCTAAATGGAAATTTTCTCCGTAACCCAACTTTGTAGAGAACTTCCCATATTTGGTATTCCAAGTCCACTTTAATTTGTCTTGATTCTCTTTTAGGTGGATAAAATTTGCTCCCAGATGTTTGATGTACGAGTTCCATGAAGGTGCATCAATTTTAGGTAATTCCATATCTTGTGCTGACTTCCAAACTGTGCCTCTCTAGTTTCGATATGTGTAAGATCTTGCATTTGCCAAAATTGATATTCCTTTCTCCTTTAGATGTGATATGAGAGTGTTTGGTAACCTGAAGTTTTCTCCAAATCCTACCCAAGGGTCCTGTCCTTTTCTAATTCTTCTTCCATCACCTACCTTCCAAAAATCCCAATTTACCACAAGTGGGAAAGCTACCACAAAGGCCTTCCAACACAATGACCCTCCTTTGTGAGTTTTTGTTGATTTTCGATACCATTCTTCTATGGAAGCATTTGGACAGTATTTTTCTCTCATGGTTCTTCCCCACAAATTATCAAGGTTTTCCACCAGCCTCCACAATGATTTAGCTGCCAATGCTTTGCAAAAGAGGTCTGGGTTCTTGATCTCCCAACCACCTTTGGATTTAGGAAGAACTATCTTCGTCCACTTGACTAAAGGAATTCCTTCTTTTTTGTGCTCGTTTTCCATAAAAATGAAAAACATTTTTTTTTCTTCTGATCTTTTCTAATAAGCTCTTTGGAATATATGAAATTGAAGCCCAGTATACTGGGATTCTTTGCAAAACAAATTTCAACAGGACCAACCGCCACCCCCTTGATAGGAATTGAATTTTCCACATTGCTATTCTGCTCTTGATTATTTTGTAGAGACACATCCAGTATTGAGTTGAGTATGCATTTGGTTTTAACTTAAAACCTAGGGATTTGAAACCCTCATCTAATGGTGAGATGGAAAATGGAATTAAATCTTTAGCATGTGTAATGACCTCCTCATTCATAATGCTATGTGACAATTTTGATTTCTCTAAGTTTATCTCCATACCCATTTCCAATTGATAGTTTTTTAGTACCTTGATCAAATTCTGTATATTGCTGAAGGTTACAACCCCAAACATGAGCACATCATCCACAATTAAGACATGTGTTATCTCAATTTGGTTGGAAACTTTTACTTCTTTTATCAGTTTTACCTATATTTCCTTATGCAATAATCTTCTTAGAGTTTCTGCTATCAACAAAAACAAGAATAGAGACAAAGGACATCCTTGTTTCAATCCTCTGGTAGGCCTAAATAAATTGGAGGGGGATCGATTTATCAAAACTGAAAAATAAGAAGACTGAATATAGCCCAAAATCGATTCGACCATCTCTATCAACATTCCTATCTAGATTAATAACAAATGAATGAAGGTCCGACTTACCCAGTCATAGGATTTTTGATAATTCTATTATTAGTGCAAATGTCAACTGCTTTTCCTTTTTGATTGAGTGTAAAACTTCTTGGGCTAGTGACACTGTGTCATGTATCCACCTATTAAACAAGAAACCAAATTGTTCCTCTATTATAAACTAACTCATGATAGGCTTGAGTCTCTTCGCAATGATCTTCGCAATGATTTTGTACACAATGTTGCAGTAGGAAATGGGTCTGAAATACTCAAAGGTCTCCCCTTTTTGTTTTTTTTGGGATTAGGGTGATGAAAGTGGCATTCATGGCCCCTAAGAATTTTCCTGACTTCTGCAATTCCTTGACCACCTTCAGTAGATCATCCTTTACCAACTCATAAAACCCTAAAAATAATTCCAGGTTAGAACCATCTGGCCCTAGGCTCTTCCCTTTCTGGAAGGTGGATATGATTTTGTTAATATCTTTCTCCAACACTTCCTCCATTAGATCTTGTTGCATCTCCTCTGTTATTAACATAGGGAACATGTTTAAAACCTCTAGGATTTCACTAATAGGGCGCCCTGGTGGAGCTGAGAATCTGTTTTGGAAATGATCTACTACAACTTTTGTCTTCTCTTTGAACAACTGGGCTATCGCTCCTTCCTCATCCATAATTTCCAAGATGGTATTGATATTTTTCTTGTGTGAGGAAAACCTTTGGAATTATTTTGTATTCTTGTCCCCAGCTTCCAACGATAAGGATATACTCTTTATTCTACTATTTTTCTCCTCCTGTGCTAAGAGAAAACTGCATTTTTTTTCTTCCATTCTTAACTGATCTAGCTCTGCTACAGAGAAAACCCCTGTGTTATTGGAACTATGAATATTTTGAATTTTATGCTCTACTTCCTTCAAATCCTTTTGTTCTAAGCTTCTTTGATTACTTTCCCATTCTTTTGAAAGATTTTTTTTATTTTTGATAAGTTCTCCATCACCTGAAACATGCACCCTTCTATTGACTGAACCTCGATTGGATTCCAATTCTTCTTTACCAAATCCCGATACTCCTCAGATTCTATCCAATTTGGATTGAACTTGAAAGGTGTAGGGGGGTTTTCTTCTGAATTTGTGACTGAAAGAGTGATTGATCTATGGTCTGATAAACCACCAATTTCTACCTTCGATTTAAACACCAACTCATCTTGTATCATACCTTCTGAGAGTAAGAATCTATCCAAGAATTTGGATATTTCTTGGTCTCCCCCTCTTTTATTTCTCCAAGTAGGTTCAATTTGATTTGGTTGGAGATCTATTAACCTCTTCTGATCAAACAAAGAGCTGAAGTATGTTGCTAAAGCATTTGACCGTGCATTTTCTCCCCATACCTCTCCCGATGCCAAGGTTAGGTTTAGATCCCCTGCCAAAATAAGGTTATCATGATCCAAAGATCCCCTTCCACTTAGGGTTTCCCAAAATATCCTTCTGTCATAAAAAGGGCCATAAATGTTCAAGAAGTAAAAAATAAGCCTAGTTTCATAGTATTCTAATTATGTTCCTATTTCATCCTTAAAAGTAGAGTTATTGTGGAAAATGATGTCTGGACTCCAAGTTGTTACCATCCCCCCCGAGTGCCCTTCTGCGTCTAGGGTTTCCATATGCCAATCCCTCAAACATGTTTTCAACACCTCTTTATCCTACCCCCCCTCTGACATTGTCTCTTGTAATGCTACCAATTTTGGCTTTTCTATTTCTAAAATCCTACAGAGGGCTGCTAATTTGGGGGACCCTCCTAACCCCCTCACGTTGTAGGATAAAATTAGCATTACATAACGCTACTTGGGGATTTTCTCACTCTAAGAGCCCTTCCTATTGTGGTTTGCTTTCCTTTTAGGATTTCCTTTGTTGCGTTAATTTTTTCTTTGTTCAGATACGATTTCCTTCCAGCACCTGTTTTGGAATTTGATTAAATGCTAGTCCCCCTGAAGAGTTTTAAAGATTCTCCTTTCCTCTTTTAGGTCTCAAATCATAACCCTTACTAGTTTTTGATGAATTTTGTTTCTTCCTCATTATTTTCACATCTTCTTTCTTACATTTCTCCGAAGAGTTCTGTTCTGTTTCCATGGGCCCCAAGACCCTTCTTTTCAACAACTTTGATGAGTTGTCATTGACTTTGTCTTTCTCTAAACCAACATTCACTGTAGTTGAATTAATAGAAATAGGGACAGTGATAGTTTTAGTACCTTTGGATGATGACGCGTGGTTGGATTCTAGTTGACCACCTTTATGCACGTCCTGGGTTGCATATGTTTCTGTCACCACCTTCACATCCTCCTTCATCCTAAAATTTTCTTCAGTCAGCTCCATTTCCATTTTCGTTTCTTCCTCTCTGTATTGTTCAGAATCTGGCTTCTCATTTGACTTTGTGGAATCCCATATTTTTTTATTGTCCGTATTTTTTAGCCATGCTTTGTTGTATGTATGCATTTGTATTCCTGTATTTACTAGGAAATCCTTTTTCAAATGCCCTACTTGTCTGCAATTGAAACATCAGAACGAAAGTTTCCAATAATTTAGGTGCTGAGTGTCACTACTATCATGCATCTTAACTCATACAAACCATCTCTCATGTCTAGCTCTACAAGAATTAGAGCACACATTAGGTTTGTCTTATCCATTAGTCATCCTCGAGCTTGATAAACTTCCCAATTTTATTCCCTATTCCTTCAAGAATGTGTTTCTGCTAGAAAATCATGGGTAAATTAGGGAGAATTTCCCAGACTTGCTATATGTTGTGAGGATCCCTACACGCATTAAAATAAACATGCCACTTCTTTAAAATTTTTTTGGACGGACCCCAATTCCATATCCTTTGCAGGAGTAGAATTATGTCCTTTTCTTTTGAAAATTTTAACAAAAACCAGCCCCTAGGTAAAACATGAAATATGGGGGTATAACCCAACACCAGGTTCCAGTTTTTTTCCATCCACTTTGCGAAAGAAGAGATCCTTGTAATTTTTCCTTAGAATCTCCCCACCAAAGTGAGGTTTAGGTAATCTAGGATCTCTGTCAACTGCATGTCTCTACCCACTGACAGTTCTGGAGTTGATGTTTTTGCTCTCATCCCTTTAGATTTTTTTTCCGCAAACCTCATGGAGCCATATCATTGCATGTGTGAAGCCTTACACGGATATGGGTATGATTTTGTAATCATTTCATTCTGCGGGGTGATGGGAGTCTTTTCTCACATTCCTTCTGATGACTTAAGCATTGAGTCTGCAATTATTTCGCTGCATGGGGTGATGAGAGCCTTTTCTCTCATCTCTTCTTCTGACTTGAAAATCGAGCTGTGGGAAGCTTCATCTTCGTAATCCACTTGATCTTCATACATCTTCAATTTTGAGGAAAAGACTACCGATTATTAAAAGATAAAAATTAAAAAAACCTCCGTCCTCTACCTCCTTATGACTCCTGTTCTCCTTCGCTAAAAATTGTTTTCTGCAGAGCTACATTGCTCCTCCCCCTCTTATATATATATATATATATATATATATATATATATATATTACACATTTTTAGGTTAAAATTATGTTTTGAGATATTAAAAATTATGCCTTTACTGTGCATGCATGTGTGGGATTAAGTCTTGTTTTGAGGATAGGTGTTATTGTGCCAATTTGTTGTGGGATAAGTTGTAGTGATTTTGCATCATACATTTGTTTCTTGCTCATTTTAGAATTTAAATGAGTATTGGCACAAATTAGTTCTATTTGAGAAAAACAATGCAACCCATATTTATCACTAAAGATTTATAGAATCTTGTGACTAGAAGCTATGGTTTTCCTTCCAATCATGAATAAAAACTATTGGATGTTAATGGAAAGAATCCTTAAAAGAAACAATATAGATATATAATGAAGCCCTTTCTCTCATAAATAGTGCATTTGATGAACCAATATTTTTCAAGGATTTATGTCGCAAAATCATCTAAACAAGCATGTATTACATTAAAGAATACTTATGAAGATTAAGTAGTAGACAATATTAATAAATTTAATGTGAAAATTGTATGTGCATACGTAAATGTTATTGATGACGTTCAAATTGAGTTCGGGAATGATGAAAGAGTTTGAAGTATAAATATAGGGTTTTAACAGTGGAAACTCTAACCAATGAAGATTAGAATGTCCAATTAGTGAATTATTATGATGACTCAATAGAGAGCATACATGTTTTTGAGCATTTTTGTTTAGGGGCCCATGAGAGGCTTTTGGAACTTGAATTTTCATCACAATCGATTGATTCCAAACATATAGTGCCAATGGGGCTTGGGTAATTTTCATTTAATACATTTAGTGAGCTATCAAGCTCACATGAGGATCATTGCCAAAACTCTTTAAGTGAAGTTAATTACCATGCCAAGGTGGCAAGGTTATCCTATCATATTGAACATAGTTATGGAAAAGCATATACCGAGGTGGTGAAGAGGTAGTTTCCTTCACCCAAGGTCAGAGCTACTCACTTGGGATTTCGATTCATAAATTCCATGTGATATTCAATGTTTTCCAAGTTTCCAATACTTTTTTAAGAAAAGGGGATGAGACATATAGATTACATAATCATAACTTTGTAGATGATCATTTTGATAAGAATGATGAAGAGACTATGAAATCTTGGGGTTATGAAAGTAGCATTTGTTTGGTAGAAAAATGGATTTTGAAACTCTGAGAAGAGGAGGTGTAGGTGTGTCAAAAAGGATATAAAAACAATGACACGTAAAAACAAACCTAGGAAGATGCTTAGGAGGAGAAAATAAAAGGTTAGTATGGTGGTGAGGGAGGATATTGAGGTTAATTAGGTTTTATATTTTTTAGGTAAGACCATTCTAGAGAAGTTCCTATGGAATCACCATAAGGAATAGGTATAGAATAGATGGTTCTCTATGCTATCTTACAAACCCATCATCCATGTACTTGCTTGTGGTTATATTGTTTTCATATTTCAGTCAAAGGAAGACACCCATAAGATTATCAAAGGATGATGGTTTCAAGGTCAAGGTTACCTAAAACTCAAACCATAGAACTTATATTTTGATTCCAAGGACAAGGTGGTCACAATCCTATTGATATGGGTCAATCTTTCAAACATCTCTATGGATTTATGGTCAATGGAGGGTATATATTCAATTGGTAACAAATTGGAAATCTAATAATGGTTGATAAATCATTCAAGGAGGAAAGCATAAGGATTATAGTCCATGTTATAGTTAATATTGATATAAGGAGAGGGATCGTTCAGATCATATATATAGTTTATGGTGAAAAGAGTTATACCCAGGTATTGGACTATTCAAATGTGTTATTTTGGTGCATCTCATGTCATATATATGGAAATATTTTTAAAGAACACTAATGGAAAATAAGAGACTAGTGACCAGGAGACCAAAAATTTTGGTCACGAGGAAATATTTATTTGGTCATTTTTAGTTATCACTCCAGCAATGAAAAAAATTACAAATTTGACAATATATATAATTTGGTCATTTTTAGTAAATTCTAACATATATATAATATATATTTACAAGTCCATATATTAACAAAATTGAATTAATGCAACCCAGCTATATGTTAATTATATCCTTTGTTATTCTCATCAAGATACAGACCCTTGAGACCCCTTAAATAATATAGGTTGGGTCTCGGCTATATTGATATGTTTCTAAAGTGTTGAAAAATGACATCAAAGGAGAACCTAGTGAACTTTTTTGTAAAATCATTCCTCCTGCACAATCATGTTTAGGGAAATATGCTTATCACATCTGTATCCCATTTCCCTCTTTACACTTTTGTATAACCCCTTCGACAATTTTGTCAGGTTGTGTCTTTTACATTGTCATGATAGTCGAGTTAGTGTCGTGTCTAAGATATTGGTCATTTCTCATTAAAAGCATCATCATGTCTTGAATTTTATACCATTGTGTTCAACTTATTGAACTTATTATTATCATTTTTCATATGGCCAAAATCATCATCGTTTGGCCCTTTCAACACTCAGTTGGAGTTTTGGTAAGTAAGAGTCTTTTTCATCTCATTAGTTGAAATATGCCTATTTTGTGCCTCCCGATTAATTTTTCCATATTGTTTATAATGGATTTAACATCCTCATAAACCACCGGAGAACCAATAATTCCAAAAAATGATAATTGTAAGCTGGAGTTTTAAAAATTATGATCAATTTTTTTCAAAACTGTGCCAAACAATTCTACCTATTCCAACCCAAATTGTATAATTTTTAGATTACACATTTTACCACACATAAAAACCAACACACACACACACACACACACACACACACACACACACACACATATAAAATAAACTAAAAAATAAACAAAATTTTAATACCTACTAAAAAAACATAAAAAATAAACATAAAACAAATAAGACAATTGCTATAAGAAATAAAAAAAACATAATGAAATACTTTTGGCCATTTAAACATGGACCTAGACAATTTGGGCCATTGGAACCCTCGATCTGGACTGTGCATAGATTAAGAGAAATGAGAAATACGGATGGGGACCCTTGACATCGACTGCGTGAAGACATGATAGAGTCCTCCTTTGGATCCTAGAAGGAGGTGCTATGGCCCAAAACCGTCGTTGATGTTTTTCTCCTCAATTTCAAAGACATGTGCTTCAATGTTAGATAGGGCCGATTGGGGAAAATCCATTGGGGCCAAATCACCGATGATGTTAATGCTTGCTGTAACGCTAATTACCGTGGATTCCAGTGCAAATACAAGTGAAATATTCTCAAGATGTCCTACAACAAGGCCAAGTTGCACGAGGAGACTTCCGAGTTTATGTTCTATAAGCACATTGAGCGCATTGTGGAAAAGGATTCTAGGCAGAAGGTCCATGAAGAAGAAGAGGAAGTGGAAGAATAACACTTCCCCAAGTCTTTTGTTGGGCCACCAGGAACACTTCCCCCAAGTATTTTTCTGAAAAAATCCAGTTTTACTTTGTTGGGTTGTCAAGAACTTGTTAACCCAAATTTCAGATCAAGTTTGTTAGTCTGCTTGTTATTTTTTACCACAGAAGTTATTCCCAAGCTAATTGAAGATTGTCTGATTGAGATCTTAGGTATTATGGGCCAGTCCAACTCTTCTTTATTTCCTCCATCGCTGGGTTTTTTTCTAGAGAATAATGAGGTTGAAAAATTTGTTTTTGATTCAGAACAAGATATCACTCTATTTTTACTAGATGAATGCTTGGCCTCAATTTTCTAGAAGCTCTCATGAAGATCAGAATATTTGTTCCCTAGTCTGCACTAGATGGAATCATATTGAATCGAAAAGAAGGAAAAATCTTGTTCTCCAGGATTGAGCTAATATTTCCCACATGCTCCTAGACCTGATCATGAGATTTGAACATGTGACTAATCTAGCTCTGAAATGCTCTAGAAAATTTCCTAGTATTGACAACGCAGATCTCACTGTTATTGGAAAGAGTTTCACTCATCTCAAGAAGATCAAACTGAAGGGATGCATTGAGATTACTAATGAGGGTGTAGAGTCCTTCTCACTCATATGTGGTCCTATTAAGAAATTTTATTTCAGTTCATGTGGATTCAGAGCAAAGAGTTTAAACTCAATACTTAAGAATTGCAACGAACTAGAAGATCTTACAGCAAAAGGATCAAATATTTAGATGGTCAAACAAAACGAATAGGCCCAAGGAAAGGTAAGCTATAGATATTGTGTCTTAAATATATTTATAATGAGAAGCTATTTGCCCCATTATTATCAGGATCCAAGTGTCTAAGGACACTAATTTTGTCACGGAATTCTGGGTATTGGAATCAGATTTTGGAAAGCATCACTGGAAATTTGCAACAATTGACAGAATTGCAAATTGAATGCATGCATTTTAGATGATAGAGGTTTGATGGCTCTTTCAAAGTGCTCAAAGATGGAAGTATTTTATATGAGCAGGGTTTCTGATTGTAATGATCTAGGTATTTATGTAGTTGTGAATGGATGTAGGAAACTGAGAAAAATGCACCTTGATAGTGGCAAGTACAGAAGAATTGGTGAGGAAGGGTTACTCTCCATTGAAACCAAATGTCCTCAGCTGCAGGAACTTATTTTGATGGGAATTGTTACTTTGGTTGTAAGTTTGAATGCCTTGGCTTCCAACTGTCCTATGTTGGAAAGAAGGGCACTGTGCAATAGTGATGGTGTCGGGGACTTGGAGATGTCTTGTATTTCAGCTAAGTTCATAGCACTGAAGAAGCTATGCATAAAAAATTTCCCAATATATGATGATGGTCTTGTGAAAATTGTTGGCAGTTTCCCTAACCTCATAAAATTAAAGGTGCAAAGGTGCAAAGGAATAACATCCAAAAGTATCTATTAGCTTTAGACAAAAAGAGGCTCTCTAATTTTTGTTGTTGATGGTGGCTCACAGACAGCAAGAGAGGATGATTAGAGTAGGTCTCTTCATCTTGGAGAGGATAGATTCATCAGAGAATCAACTCATGTGATATGCAGAAGCAGAGGTTGCTTAATAAAGAAAAAATTGGGTACGACAGATTCCAATTTGCTTAGAGGATATTGTTTTGGTGGCCAGTCCCATTAAGTTTTTGATATAGTCATATAAAAGGACCCTTATTGTATTTTTTATTGTTTTTTGTTGGCCACTTTTCCTAACTCACATGACCCAGGTTCTGCGCAGCCCGTCAACCCAACAAACACCCGAGATACCATCCCGACAGAGCAAGCCCCGTCGGCAATGCTCGCAAAGCAGGCGCAGTCTCACCTGAGATATCTCTTCGATGGGTAACCGCTGGAACCATGTTTATGCGGCTCGTCAAGGGATTATAGTCCGTTTGCGCACGGCTAAGGAGCTCGACCAAGTCGCAAGGATGGATTCATTTATGCTGAACTGTAGCGCACACTGTGCATATACTTTCTTAACTACTAACGATGTGACATAGATTTGGCCTTAGTACTTTAACATAAAGGAATATAAAAGCAAGCTAATTAGACAGATGCAATTTAAGAAACGCGCAACAACGATTACGCTGTAAACATAAACTAATACTCAAAAGCTATGCATAATAACCTATTCATGCATTTAGACTTCTATTAACAATATGACATTCATTCAACCATGAAAATACTTGCATCATAAACATAAACAAGCATACACATTCAATCATCAACACATAGGAGAATTCATGCGGAAACCAATCCATGAAAAACCACGAGACGCTCTTCCTTTGGCATGAGAAATATATGGAACCTTCAGCCTGCATTTGGCTGCAGACTGTCTTAGAGCTAGCTTTCTGCTCAGACTCTTTCTTGCTCTCATGCTCTCTGTCTTATTTCTCCTAACTACTGCTTCCATCTACTCATCCACACACGGCCTGGATTGACTTCTCTAGCATCTGTACCTCTCTAGCAGAGCTTCTCTTCTACTGCACTACCTCTGACTGCATCCTGTAGACTTTCAACTAATCTACCACTCAGATCTCACAACTTCTTTCCGCTCCCTCAGAGATCTTCCCACTACTAACCAATCAAAAGCAACTACAGAGTGATCTAAAAAGTCTCCGAAGAGTAAAATAATAGCAACAAGCAATAACCAACAATAACCAACCCTCTAACTATTGAATCCCTCCTATTTATACTATTTTACATGACCATGCAGGGTCGACTGCATACAGGCAGTCCGTTAACTGTCACCATCGGTCACCCCCCAGGCTACAACTACGGTGATCATTACTTGACACAAGGCACCAACAACCTTACTTACAGCATGTGTTCACTCATGTGGAATCCGCCGACTTAAGCTGACTCTAGCACCAACAATTGCCCGGTCACTTTCAGCCAGTAATCTGCTCTTGTGCTACTGTTTTACCCTACAGGCATCTTCCTTTCGCGCAGTTTCCCTTTTCTGCGTAGGTGACATATTTTGCATAGATTTCCTCTTCCAAGCAGTTTTCTTTGTTCGATCATTTTTCCTTGTCTGCGAAGATTTCTTCTATACCTTCCACGTGCTTCCTTTTCCTTGTTTGTGCTTGCATGTTTCTTCTTTTATGCTTATTTCGTGCGTGCTTTTCCTAGGCCCAACATTTTCCTTTGACACTTCTCTCTTTGAAAGGAACCTCTATGACACATGACTGTTGTGAATATCCAAAAATTCTTATAGCCATTCTTTCTAAAACTTTTATATTATATCCCGAACTAGATTATTTCCAACAAGCTTCCCAGTTGTAGAAGTTATAGTCTATTTTGTTTCTTCGTACAGGTTAATTTTTCTGTTTGATCAGATCTATGATAGGTAATTTGAAAACCAGAAGGTCATGATGTATTTGTAGAACATTGGCTTTTGTTTATCAAACACAACCATGCATCTTAGGGATTCCTTGCAATGCCCGAAACACTATGAAATTTCAAAATAGATTGATGCATGTCGATGCATTTCACCGTTCTTTCAGTATGCATAGAATTCTTGTATTTCAAGATTCTTACTTGTATATATAGTGTGCAGGAATTCAAAGTTTTGGTGACATGGTTTAAGCCCGTTTCCATTGGGTTGGGTGTATTTTAACAATCTTAATTACATTTTGGACTTGTTTCAGGTGGATCTGGCACTTGTCTCTATATATCTAGAAATTTTTTGGCTACTCTTAATTAGTTTAATTTGTATACTCTTGCACTCTCTTGTCTTAGCATCAGGTATTTCAATGCTTGAAAATATGAAAAATGTCATACCTGTTTTGCTTGATAGGGTTTATTACCTATTAGGGAAGAGATTATGCTTGGCAACTACTTTATTCCCCCCTCTTATAAATTTGTACGTACCATCTTTCAAAAATAATTGTTATTTTTTAATTAGCCTTAGTATTTCCCTAGGAAAACACTACACATTTTGCATCTAGGGTCAAACTGATGTTCAACAGATAGTTCACAATTTGGGCATTGATATTCCTTGTACAATAGAAAGAAACACATATGGGATTGGATATTCTTCATTTGGCCTCAGAGGTGGTATCTATATGTTATATAATATTATATGATCCTTTTACGTGTATCACAGACATAAAATCCCAAAGAGGTGTGATTCACCAGCAAGTTGAGGTTAATACTTGTTGTATTCCTGCATGGAATATTGGGTTCATTCTTTAGACTCGTATCTGAGTTTTTGTATGATAACCTATAAAATAACACAAGTTAGTGGTTCAAAATACTGAAACAACAACAACAAGAATGTTCATATTGTATACCTTTTAAGGGCCATGGATGTCTAAATAATCAAGGTAGTCTTTTATTTTGAGAGTAATTTCACATTATTACATAAGTTCTAGATGAATGCTCTTTTTTCAGTCCAGGCTCAAACAAAACTCTATGCTCAAACATAAATCTGTTAAATAGTCAAGGCGGTCTTTTATTTCAGAGTAATTTTACATTATTAGATAATTTTGGATGAATGCTCATTTGTCAGTCCAGGATCAAACATAACTCTAAGTAATTTCACATTATTACATAAGTTCTAGATACATGCTCTTTTGTCAGTCCAAGCTCAAGAATAACTCTATGCTCAAACATAAATATGTTAAATAATCAAGGAAGCTTTTTATTTGAGAGTAATTTGACATTATTAATAAGTTTTGGATGGATTCTCTTTTTTCAATTCAGGCTCAAACATAAATCTGTTAAACAATCAAGGTAGTATTTTATTTGAGAGTAATTTCACATTATTACATAAGCTCTAGATGGATGCTCCATTTTCATTCTAGGATAAAACATAACTATTTGCTCAAACATAAATATGTGAAACAATAAAGGAAGTCATTTACTATGCTCAAACATAAATTTGTTAAACAATCAAGGAAATCATTTATTTGATAGTAATTTAGAACTTGAATATGTAAATTAGACCTTGCACATGGGAATAGGAGAGCACCTTACAAGTTTTCATAACATGATGGGAGAGTACTGCAATTATTTTCATATAGATATTGAGGAAGCCCCATAGGATAGCATGCAATCATAGCAACATTATTAACTTATTTTCATATTGTGTGTAGAATGAATCCCTGAATGGGGGAGGTACTCTGTTTTTTCGGAAGCATCAAAATTTGAGAGTGCAGGTCATACATGGAAACACCTTGACAACAAAAATCATTATTAATGAAATCCACTCTGAAGACCTTCAAGCTTCGCTCTATAATGTAAGTAGTATGGTTGAACTAAAAGTGATTCATTCCTATCAATTTCAGTGATGATTGTTGGGATTGCTTGGGGATATTTCTGCTAATTGTTTATGCTAATAGTGAATAATGTTCTTTCTCTGTTTGGAATTCATTGAAGAATAAACACAACAATTCAGAGATAGGAAAATATGGATATAACTAAGATGTCTTGGTTGTATTCTTGTGCATTTTGTAGGCATCTATACAATCATGGCAAGATATGGAATGTTTTTTGCTCCAATTTTGGCTTTATTGATTCTTATCCATTCCTTTAATGGTTTATTTGTTTCAATTTGATTTACTTTGAAAAATCTAGGCATTTTTGTTTCATGGTGGTTACATTTCCTTTTGGTGTGAAGATGTAGAATGCATACATACAGATAACTGACAAAATATGGAGTAATATGGTTACAAATTTGTTTATATTGATTGAATGTCAGTTATGGTTTATGTTTCGTAGTTGTGTTATTCATTGATTCTTATAACAATTATTTCTTTCTTCTTTAAATATATCTATTTATTTCAGTTTGTTCTTAATTATGTTGTTCAAAACTGTAGATAGATTACACATTTGAATTGATAACAAGGTTGGTTTTAATTTGTTTATCATTGGGTTGGGTTTCTCCTTCTTCATTTGTATTAAGTTTTTTATGAATTGGGCATATGGTCTGTGTTCTGTATATGTTTTTCATTGTATTATTATTTTGATAATTATTATTGTAAAGTGTTGGCTACTGTGTATCATTTTTTTAACTTGGTATGTACTTTTCCTTTTAGACTGCATACGCGTTCGCATTGATACCAAGGTTAGGTTCAATTTTTCATCATCGTGTTGGGATTATTTTTGTTCATTTGTAAGAATGATTTCAGGAAGCGGGATTTTGTTATGTGTATTTATTTTTCATTGTTTTGTTATTTCAATTGCTCCAATTTTCACTATAAAGTACTGACCCACGTGAAAGAATCCATCATTTTTTTAATTCTCTTTATTTTGCTGCTTTGGCTGCAGATAGATTACACATTCGCATTGATGAAGGAAAATCCTCTTATCCTGGAATGTATACAGAAATGTTCACTTTTCTTGGAAGAAGAAGCCACATGAACTGTGCTATATCTCTGATCTCTACTAGTTGTGATTCATATTATAGTGTTTGGTGGGTTCCTAAAGCTTATTAGCAAGACAGAAAACTTGAGTTAACAATTATTGTTACAAATGTTTTGACTTGTGTAACTACATATTTGTTACTTCTATCTGTCTCTCAAAGATGAATTCATCTGGATAACTTAAGACAAAGAAACAATTTCATTGATTTTACCATAATCAATCCAAGCAGTTCGAGAAATGTAAATTCAAGCAGGATATCTCTCAGAAAAAAAATTCAAAGAATCTACATAGAATTGAAATGGAACTCAAAGCTAACTATGGACTACCTTCTCATTCAATTTCAGTTGTAGACAAGCATATTCATACTTCAACCGAGGTTGTATAATAGCCTTCCAAGCTTAAAGTGTAATTTTGTTTAAAAAAAAAATATTTTTCCACCAAGTTTCTCCACTGCATATTGTTTCAGATAGATGCAACTTATGCCCCATCATTTCAGACCCTGAAAGATAAAACCAATCTTGAAGTCGTTTGTGAGACAATTAAGGCTTATGCTAATTTTAGTTCGGTAATAAGGAGAGTAAAGGAGCTTATTGAGATGGAGAAGTTGAACCATGAATCATCAAAAGCATAACTTGAATTGTTGAAGCAAAATTTTCATTGCTTTATAAAATAGTTTGATCCAATCAAGGAGCCACCAACTGGCACTGAAAATACAAATTCAACTCAAGTTTCTTCATAGTGGGAGGAAAGTGGAGAAAAACACCATTATCAAATTATGACCAAAAATCAAATCAAATTCCCAAGGTGAATTGTTTTATGAATATGTTTTGGGAGTGCTTTTGAAGTTTTGATTCTTTTTATAGATATTACCCACTTGTTTGAGTGTAGCTCTTCTCTGGAATGAAATAAGGTTGTCCTCTAAGTTGTAACATGTACTACATTTCTTACAGGCTCCAGATACAAAATATCCTCTCCCCAAAGATGGAAAAAACCACTTTAATATATCCTGCATAAAAAATGACCATGTAAGTGCATTTGAGTTAAAGTTGCATCAGACTGCAGATCCCTATACTAAAATTGCAGAATGTGTAATTCTAACTGAGAAAGCGGGTACAACACAGAAGAACCTAGACTTATGTTTCCTCAAATATTTACAAGAAAATAGAGAGTACCTACAGCTGGAATTGAGATGCCAAAGACCAAATTCAATGGCTATAGAAGGAATTCAGTCTGAGAAAATATTTGAATCTTCAAGTAGTAACCAACAAAGATTTGAGAATATGTCTATTAACAATGAAGACAATAGCTCCCCCAAACAAGAATGCTATATATTCACAAATGTGTTCAAAGAAACCAATTCCTATGCATAAATATGCCAAGATCCAAGAAGGGAGGAATCAAAGATTGTGGATCTCGTCAAAGATCAAGAACACAGTTATAGATCCATGGGGAATGTTCTTGAATATTTGGAAAACAGACTGAAAGCCCTAGAAAATGAAAGAAAGAAGAATCAAGATCAATAAGGCCATTCAGGAAATACAAGAATAAAGAGAATCTACCGTTAAGAAAGACAAAGTTCGGCCAGGGCTAAAAGAAGATTGTGTAGAGACCTGTGTTCTTCAGAATTATAACCATGTTTATCAATGTCCAATTTTTGAACATACAGAGGAAAATTTAGCTCTAACGAAAGACATAGCTAGGGAACTATTCTTCTCTTTAAACAAGAATTGTTGTGAGTTGATGTCTGTGAAGGAAAAAGAGATGTTAAGGTTGCTTAGCCAAATTCACAACTTGAACTTCTCAATATGCAATTATGTACAAATAATCAGGTAAGAAACCTAGTGACTTGTCACTTGTTGACAAATTTAATTCATATTGACAATTTTTTCTTATATAATGTCTTTATTCTTATAGAATGGTTTGCTCAGCTAAGAAATCCAATGATCATTCTTTGCCAACTTCCCTTTTGACAAGTTTCTTCTAGTCTCCTATGTTTACTGTTATAGCGCAGCCAACTATGTTTCCAAAATATCACAACTATTCGAACTAAAACCTCTAACTATTTAATTATAAGAGTGCCTGAATTCCCCTAACCTTTCATATTCATGTATATTGCTTGGTTACATATTTTCTTTGGCTATGCTTAAAAAAAAAAATATTGGGAAGCCAAATAGTAGTTTATGTGCAACATTGAATATCAAGGAGCCAAAGTCTACTCTATTCCCAATGAACTTCAATTTGTTGTACAAAGATCATAAAATTAAGTGCTTGTTCTTACCTATAACTTATTTCTGACCTCAAGTTGTTTCTAAATAAACGAAATAATGATAGCAAGAATGTTTTCAGTTTGGGAAAAATATCATTTTATAATTTATGTTAGAACTTTTTCCCAACACTATAAACTATCGACACACATGATAAAACTAAAATAAGGTGGTTCAAAGAAAGAAGGAATCTTATGCATAATTCCCCAAAATGAGGAATCAAATACAAAAAAGGAATTAGAGGAAATTTCAACTCAAAATGAGCCTCCTAAGGAAAATAATAAAATAATGTTTATTAATTTTGGAGGAAGAAAAGAAAAAAACTACTTTTTTGTTCGTATTTTCGACATATCTCCCTGTGGTTTTACTCAAATTTTGATCGGGAGAGCTTGTTGGATGCAGAATTAGGTTCCACATCCAACGGGTACCCAATATGCACGCTTATGATGGACCCCGCTACCCCAAAAACAAGAACATCATGTTTTTTCAGGTATTCCTAGTTTTTGGGGTAGCGGGGTCCATCAAAAGTATGTAGATTGGGTACCCGTTGGATACAGAACTTAATTCTGCTTCCAACGATCTCTCCCGATCAAAATTTGATAAAAAAACATAGGGAGATATGTCAAAAATACGAAGAAAAAAAAGTAGTTTTTTTTATGATACCTATCCCCAAATTTCTATTAAAAAATTGTTTAAGACCTATATGGTATTTCAAATTTAAAGAAATTTCATTCGGTAAAAAATGATGACATGTAATTTGAATTATGGTTGAAAGGCCCATTTTGAGTTGAAATTTACTCTAATGATTTGAAATAAATTCTTTTCCACCAAAATTAAAAATGCTGCTAAGAGAAAATAGTTTTTAGAGGTTGGAAGGCTTATTATAGCCCGGAAATAAGTATAGAGATGCAAGATTTCTTATTTAGAAGAAAAGATTAGTTGTTCAATGATAATTTCCATTGTACTTCTCTTTGTGATGAAGTATGAAGAGGAAGTGTTTCTTCATAAAGACAAATATTGAATAGATATAGCAGGGCTTCATCCTTCATACCTTAGGTCAAAGAAATTATTCTCCCATCCCTATGGATAACTTATTTTGTTTGTAAAAAATCTCAGAAACACACTAAGATATTTTCAGAAACACACTAAAATATTTTCATACTCACCTATCTTACCTTTTTCACCTTCTTTAAAATAACAGAAAAATAGTAGTAAGGATTATCTGAAATTGGGTGAAAAGTCAAGGTTTTGGATGTTTTGGAAGGATTAGCCTTCTTCGACTAGCAATCAAAATAAAAATGAGTAGATTAGGTGGCGAACTGGACATGATAAAGATAGGCATCAGGAAATAGTAGATTGAATGTGAGTAATCTTAGGTATGTGATTTTGACGACATGGAAATCACTGAGTCTAAAAAATGGTGGCAAAACTGCAAGTGCAGCTTGTTTCTACACAGGAATCAAAAGCAGTCTTTAGAGTATGAATTAGATTTTATGGCTTCACATAAATTAGATATAGAGGAAGAGCTTATGCAACTGGAGACCAAGAATACTAATCTAGGAAGTGCAATGTATGCAACCAAAAAAAAAATTGAACTTATGCAAGACCAACTTACTGAGTCAAAACAAAAGGTGGAAAACTTGGAAGAGAAGCTTGCTTCTACACAGGAATCAAAGCATTTATCAGAGTATGAATTAGGATCTATGGATTTACGTAAATCAGATATTGAATCTCAACTTCAGGATACTAAAAATGAGATAAAAAATTTGTGTGAAAAAGTGGATGCTTTAGAGTCATAGCTTCAAGAAGAATTAATGCGCTACCAAGATACCATGACCAAGTACAATGCTTTAAATGAGTAGTTATAAAGGTTAGAAACATTGCTATAATCTCATTTTCATGATAGGATTATGTTTATTTGCAAATATATGTGAAGTGCTATAAGGATCCATTCCATACATTTACTATGTCCTTGGGTGGGTTTTCATCCAGAGTATATAATATAATCCTAGTAGTATGTCTCCATGATCACAGAGAAAGGAACATTATTTTGAATATTCCAAACACTCATTTTTGGATGAGGATCTAAAGAAGAGACATGTATTTACTATTAACCACTTAGAAGTGCTGAAGAACTCATTATTCACTTTGAGCAATTTCATTTCTCATTTTTTTCTAAAGATGTGTCTCAATTTTTCAGTACACATTCACCCTTTTGTTCTGCTATTTATTGAGATATAAGAAATGGATATGTGTTTATAGTTACATTGATGCTTTTTTCTGCATTGCTTATTTAACATTACAATGATAATTAGCATTTCATCAGAACAATGAGATTTCAAGGAGAATATATTGCATGAATGTCTATCTGAATGGGTGTTTTGTTTGTCCAGCTTAGTTGAAAAAAGAAAAGTAGATCTGAAAATGTTTGAAAAAACAACTTACAGTAACTTTGGACTTTAAGTGCACCACCAATCCTTCATAAGTGGAAACTATCTAAATTAAGGAAAAATTAGATAGTAATATGATATTGATTCTCATATGAACATCACCGGCAACCCAGAAAGGTAGATCCATATCTAACCCTGTTAACCTGAAGAGGTAGATCCATATCTAAATGGATCATTATTCTAAATTCGACACATTGGAAAATGGAAATTGGTGATTCTAATGAAAATTTTCATTTATCTTATACAGGGTAAATAGGTTCATTCAATTATAGGTCAGTGGAGAGGTGACCATATTCTGTTAAGTGCATATCATAGGCTTTAATCTAAAAATGATGATTCCTTTCATCGAACACAGAGCATTTTTCTACCTTTTTCATGATAAAACTTCATACTTATCTAGTTTCCTGATTTTATTCAGAAGAAAAGTTTATGGTCATACTAAAGTATAATAGTTCTAGCATTGTTTTCATTCATGAACATAAACAAATTTTGTTTATGTCAGTATTTTCTATAAAAACATATCCTTGAATAGTGTTTGTTAAAGTTCAATTGTAGTGGAGTAAGTTGAGTGACTAGTACACTATTTGTATTTTTAGGAAAAGGACATAGCTGCAGCTGTAGGGGAATCTTACAAAGTGCCAAGATACCATACTTGTTCTTAGTAGGAAGTTTAAGGCCCTTGCTTAGCGAACAGACTCCATGGAATATCCATACGATGCAGAAAAGGTATAGTCAAGAAAAGGTACATCTTTCACTCTAGGGCAAGGGGACTTCACTTAGTGAACATATCACATAGCACGTACGATCGTGGGATATTAAAGAATACCCTTAATTTCCAGATATATTGACCCAAACTCTTTTGGTTGAAACCCCCTCCCAATACTTAAAACCTCCTCCCCACCCCTTTTTATACCTCAATCCTTATAAACCACCCTACCCACCCCCACCTTAAATCCCTCATCCCCCCAATACCTGCAACATATTGGTTCAATTTTTAATAATTAAAAAACCCACAATATGAACTAACATGATAGGATATTGGTCAACAAGTGAAGCCTACGTGCTCTAGGGTGAGATCTATTTTTCTAAAAGGAACCAGTTGAGACTAGAGATTCGGCATGTTGAGGAAGGTCTGAAAAATTGTCCACTTTTCAATGGAAGAGAACTGAAAGGGACCAAATATTTGATTTGGATGCTCCTTAGATTCCTCGTAACCAAAGTGCTTCATGGGCATCACAACCTGACCATTTCACCACAACCAATGGCATGGGACGTGCTACTGAGTGGACTAGTGAATCTGGTCTAGCTGCTTCTCATTTATATAAAGTGAATGTACTAGATTCACCTATTGTATACTATTTGGATGGACATTTAACAATGGATACCTACTCGGATACGAAAGAAAGCTCACCAGGAAGGTCTCCAGTAAAATATACACAACATAGAAACAAGTTTACGTGTTTCTCACTAGGAAGTGAATTCCCAAATTCTCCCAAAAAATATCGAGGAGAGTCACCTACATACTCTTTGTTATCATCTTCTTTATCTTCCACTTACTTCTCAAAGTCACGGGTGTAGATTTGGTAAGAACTTTCATGTGCTAGAATAAGTCACTAAATGGATAAGTAAGGAATTAGAAAATTTACAGCCCATTTTCTCAGCAAAGAGCATAAATGTTATTTTAATTCATTCTAGCATGGCTTGCGATGTAGCTATTGAGAAAAAATAACCTTGCAAATAGAATTCCTATTATCAGGAACTTTGAAATTGTTACAATCAGTTTTGTATATTTACAGCTTCGAAATGTAGCCTTTGCTTCTGTTGAAAATTTATGGCACTAAATTTAATTCCAACTAAATTGGGTTTGTATATGTAATGATTTTGGAAGTTTGGTTGAGCACTTGTAAGTTTTGATGAGGAGTGAATATTCAACACGTTAATAATTGCAGAGCCATGAACCTATACTATTTTTATAAGTTTTTGAACATTATGCTATCTTTAGTGTCATCTTGTATTGAACTGTTGACATTAAAAATGATTCTCTTAGTAGTAAAACCTATTTTCGATCTCATTTGTACTCAATTGCCTAATTTTCCATTTGTCATTTTTTAAGTAGACAAATATTTATGTACAAGTGGTTCCAACATCACCTCCTAGTCCTTATTTGGGGAAAAGTTATTACATTACCAAATTTGTACAAAATCATCATATCACTGACACAAATTGGAAGTTTGCATTATACCAAACACTCTCCTGTATTGATAACTTTCATTATATTTCCATATAACCTCAAATTTTGTATAGTTTCATATCTTCAGGTCACCCTTTGTGGGTCTTTCAGGTCATAGAGTCTTCATGCCTACAAGCTTATGTCTGCTTAGTATTGCTGCAATATTAGGGTCTATTTTTACCTATTCTATGTAACCTCTCCAAGAATACATGAAGAAAACTCAGTCAATAATCCAACTCCTTTGTAGGTACACCTACATGAATTCCCATTTGTCATTTACAAGTAGAACAACTTGTTACCAAATGAAACTTTTGAAGCAGGAATTGATGGGTTTTTGCATTATTATGAATGCTCCCAAAAACTAGGCAATGGTATTATTCGTTTTCTCCATTAAAGCATCCCTAAACCCTAAACCACACTCATACTCTATAATAATACTATTTCCCCTATTTTAAAATTCAAAAAATTGGGTGTGCAAATGCATTCATCCATGATCTAGAGACTGCATGCAACTCAATAAAGCTTCCCTGATCTACAGACTGATTCGTCTTCCAGTTAAGCTTCCATGGTCTTATCAGTCTTCTTATAGAGTATGTGGTGGAAGCCTTGTGAAATTACAACTCACTGGAGGTTCACTCATAAAGATTTTTTCTTCTCAGATATGACTCAAAGATGGAGGGATGAAGAACAAGCAGATTGCCTTTGCTATTCAAATAGGGAAAAGCAAGGTTTTCCTCAGAGCGGGTCAAATGGCTGAATTATATTTTAGAATAACGAAGGTATTTTGAAATTCAGAAAAAAATTATTCAGTGTATAGTTTGTTCATATATTTCTTGGAAATAATTTCTTTCTTTGCACAATGCTGCCATTGATCTTCAGGCCTTATGGAGAGGTATTTCATGTTCATGTATTTGTAGGTCTGCTGGTTCGACTAAATGTTTATGCAGTTTGAGTACACCTGTTGTTTGTTGGATTTGTTTCTTTTTTCCATGTTAAATCTTGTGAAATTACTATGTACATTTTCTATTTATTTGCTTTCTCTTTTTAGCGAGCAACAAAATTTATTGCTTAACATGTGTTGTTTGTAGGTGACCTTACTCGCAAGATTTATAACAACATTAGGATGGAGGTTGCTACAGTATGAATATATAAGTACATGCACAGATATAAATCTTAGAAAGCTCAGAAATCTCAGAAGCACGTGCAATGCAGATACAGAAGCACATGCACAGATAGAAAGCTCAGAAAGTGGGCCATTGAGTATGAAGAGCATGTTGCTGAGGCTTTTCCATTGACTATGAAGAGCCTGCTGTTGATGGTTTCAATCTTCTAAGTATGGTTTTGAAGCTGCTACGGGATCTAAGTATGGCTTAGCAGCTAAGTACAAGTGGGATGGTTTAGCCATTGTAATATTTTGAAAAGACATCGATCTACTAGATGATTTTCATGTAAAATTATATGGAGATAGTTTTTGAGAAAACTCATATTCATTGTAATACTTGGCATTTCATATAATATAATTTGTGTGGTTTAAAACTTATATGATTGTACTTTATATTATTTATAAGTGTTGTAATTAACTAATTAATGTGACATTGCATAATTCACATCTGTATTAGATGATGATAAATAATATATGATTCTTTTTTAATTTAAACATAATATCATATCAAAAATTTATATTGATTAATAATGGACACCTTTAAAACTACTAAAATATAATAACCACACATAAAACAACTAAAAATGACTAAATTAGTGACCAATAAATAAGATTAATGACCAAAATTCGCATATAAAATGACAAAAAATTGAGAGATACGTGACCAAACAATGAGATATAAATGATGAAAAAATGACCAAAATTCACATATCAATGACCAAAAAACAATTTTGGTGGCTAATTTACGGTCTTTTATTACGGGACCAAATTTGGTCATATTCTAGTTTGTCATGTGGTCATTAATTTGGTCAGATATTTGGTCATTGATTCAAATATATGACCAAATTAATGACCAACTAACAAGTTATAAATTACCAAACTAAAAATGACCAATTTTGGTCTCATAATAAAAGATTGTAAATTAGCCACCAGCGATCGCGAAACCAAAAGTGGTCATTGATATACAGATTTTGGTCACTAATCTCACATTTTCCATTAGTGGAATTTCAATTGTGTTTTAGAAAGTATATGTACGTGAAAGTATTTTGGTCATGACTTTTATCAGGTTGGAAACATAAAATTGGAGGGACATATAATGATTAAGAATAAGGGTGCAAAGGGTGAAGACCATGTTCTTGTTACCATTTCTTTGCACCCAGGTTCAAATTGATCCTTGGCACAAGGTGTAAATTGTAATCCAAGGGGAATTGATTGGCCTAGTGGAGACATGGTTGTGGGAGATACCATGGGGAAAAACATTGAAGTGGCTGGTAGAGATTATTCTACCATTTCTATTGCAAATTATAAATGTAAGAAATATCATCTTTCTAAGGTTTCTAGTTCCTACTTTTATACAATAAGAGAGGTAGATTGGACAACCTTGACCAAGGGAACAAAATATTTTGTTGTCTCCTAAAAAAAATATTTGTAAAGTATAAGGTGTTGTTTTGGGTTAGATATTTTTGAAGGATATAAGTATAATGCACATGCTAGCAATTTGACATCTGTAATGGTCAAACAAAACAATCCACAATTAATTATTTCAATCTATATTTGCATCACATCCAGGATCATTGAGTCGTATGGTTGAAAATAAACGCCCCTTCATTTTACTTCCATAGCTAAAGTATTGACACTGGGGTCTGATACCACTTGTAATGTCCCCAAAAATTGAAAAAAAAAATTTTATAGGCTAGTAAAAACTACCTAGATGGAACATTATTTACTTACGAAACTCTATCGTATACTTTATGTACCTCTGTTTAGTCATAAGTTGTTCTTACGTTCTGTCGTTTATAATTCAATTGTTACTTTTCATGTATTTTACTTATGATGTTTGTATTGCTGTCTACTACTTAGTATTATGTTTACACTTTCGTCGCTTATGTGTCATCATTGGATTTATGTGCTTTGTCCTTTCTGAATCTTCCAAATTTTTAAATATGGAGTCCTAACTTAACTTTGTTTGTGGAAACAAACTGGGCGGAGTTGCGGGACTTGTTCTCCCATGATGGTTTGAGAGGTAAAGTATTACTTGGTTATGCAGGCTTACTTAGTTGAATCGAACTAAGGCACCTATTTCATTTACTTATGCAGTTCATTACTTTGTGACGGGATGTGGGGTAAAGTGTGTTGACCATCTTGATCCTAGATCACCTGCTGCTAGTTGTTATGCTTCTTATAGACTTGGTTTTATAACTTGGTAAGTGTTGTTATCGTCAATGTAGCTACTACGGCTAAATTTTCTGTACACTAATTAATCTTCGTTATGTTTTAAATTCACTAGTCTATAAGTCATTAATACATTTTACGTTCTATATATATTTTCATTATACCTATTAACATCTCTTATGTTCCTTTATTTGGCAGGTTATTATATTGGCTCAAGAGGAGACCTTTGATTTTTTTTTATGAGGTTAAAAAAGTTTAACATGGCATATTGCATATACCATGTTCACTAAGAATTTAAGCTTAACACATCTCGTATTAGCTTTCAATATAAGGCTATAAAACTAAAGTGTATATCATTTTAACTTATAAGGGTTGTGCCTTATGGAATTACACCTTGGGCTAACACATCCTATGGACTATGTACTATTGTAAACTTACCATAATGAAAATGTTGTAACACGTTAACATTGGCATATCATTTGGGTGGTGAAACTATATTATATGGTATAAACATATGATAGCAGGGTTTAAGCTTTAAGTGAGAGGTGGTCACATTGTAATGCAACGAAACCAAACTATGTAGAATGGGTTTTTAAGTGGATTTAAGGGTTTCCAGCTGGTGCATTCAATGCCTTTGGTGAAACGTGACAGCCTTCCCTTAGGCTTGGCTCACGATGGTTGTGTGTTGTTTGTCATTTGGGGTTTTTCTCTTTGGCTTTGTGTAGGGGGGAAACCATGGAGGTGACCTCTACATTGTAAGGTATGTCCATGTTGGTTTTAACATGCCTGCACATTGGTTTGGTTTAGCATTTGTTCATGGCCATACTTCTCATCCCTCGTTTGGATTTTGTTTTGCAGGTGCCTAAAGGGAATGAGGAGAAGCATGGGTTTGATTCTGTGGGCTCCAAATGTTTGCACTTGTGGCCATGGTAAGCCTATGAGCGATGTTTTACTTGCTACCTTATGGCTCTCTTGGGCAGACTGCCCATAGATTTTTGTTTGGCTTTGGGTTTTATACTGTGGGTATCGATGTGGGGTTTTAAATTTCTCCTTTGGCATATGATTACAGACTTGGGTTTTGAACAATGTTGAAATGGCTTCAGCCATGGATGAAGTCACACCCCCTCTAGTTCTGTGTATAAATTTGGGTTTGTAAAATTTACTTGGGATGCTAGCAGTGAAAAAAGGAATGTTTGGGCTTCTAGCATACTTGGTTTTGGTTTATGCAAATCGTGTTTTCATTGGGGCATTTTAGCCATGTGCTGCACCATTGCTTGCAATGGTGCGTTAGCCCATTACCATGCCTTCGTAAACTTGTTTTTAAATTTTAATATAATGACTGTGTAGTTTACTTGGCAAGCATTTGAATATGGATGCATACTATTTTGATTAATTGATTACCATGGTTTAACTTATGATGTGCATAGCACGATTTCGTTGTGTTATTCTGTTGTTATGGTGGATTATGTTGGCATTTCCCGGCCTCAAGATTTTGTGTATTACGGCGTTACTTAGTTTGTAATTTAAATATATGGACTGCGTGGGTATAGGCCATGCCATGAATGGAATGATCCTTCCCATAGTGCTGCGATAGTATAGCATAGGGTTAAGTTTGATAGGACTCTGTATTAGATTTAAAGTTTGGCTGAGGCCGTTACTTATGTGAGTGTTGTGCAATCGTTGGTTTCGTAGTGATAGGGTTTAAAAACCCTCGATGGTGTTTGTTGTTTAATATGTATTGGTTGTATTTTAATAACCACAGCCCACATACGATTTGATGTATAGCGTGGCCTATGTAAAATGGTTATAGTATTTGGTTGTTGCTTTGTATATACATTACTTATGGTTTGTTATTATGGCTTTGCCTTGGTATAGCCATCCATGGGTTCGATGTCGCGACCTCTATTCGCAAGAATGGTTTTTAATGTAACGAGTTGTAATGAAATGTATTTTAATAAATAACAGCAAACTGGGCTTACATGCCCACAGGATTCGATCCCTGTTACTGTTTGCAATAGATGGATTTATGATATGATTTTGATGTTGTTTTACTATGATATGATTACTGTATATGATGTATTATTTTAATTTGGGTATGGTAATGTTTATTGAGTTATGTAATTTTGTTTATGGTTATGTTTAGATGGAAAAGTTAGAACTGTGGATTCTTTTATATGAAATATGATTAAAGAGTTGTAAAGGACCACATGGATGGTCACGATGCCTCCTCTGATTATTGATAATGTTGTTTCATTTATATGGATTATTGTTAATGTAAATTTGTAATATGGATACAGTCATTGAAAGGCCTTAGATGAGTTATTTAATTTTGGAATTAAATGTATAGATAGTTTTCATATATGTTTATACCTGATGGCCTTATATGTATATGTATATATATATTTATCTATAAAGTAGTTATGTTGTAAATAATACCCTAAGGTATCTATTTAGTATATTTATTTATTTAAACTTACTCCTATGATTAAATCTACTATAATATGAAACATGTCTCTACTGAAAAATGTAATATGTCAGTAGAGATATAAATAATAGGTGAACAATAAATAACAGGTATGGATTTACCTAGTTTACAGTAATAATTTCTGAATATTGAATGGATACATAAATAAAATTTAGAGATGAAATCCTAGATATATACAGCCTATGATAATATTTACTACCCTAGGGAGTAATTGAAAAGAATACAAACCCTAGCGGAACCTATGCAGAACTTAAATTACATAGGGTTAGTAAATACAATGGAAAATTCATCTAACATAGTCATTATATAATCTAGAAGATAGCATGGACAGTCCTGGGTAAGATTTTAAGAAAAAGTAACCCTAGATGATATGGACAGAAACATCATTTCCAGAGTTAAAATATATAAAGATAATTTATATAAAGCGGTCAACATTTTACCCTAGAAATGAACTTGATGTACTAAGAACTAATACCTATAATTTTTCTTCCTGAAGCTTCTTAAATGGCTGAACTTGCACACTTTTTGAATAACTAGAATTATCGATTTAGGATAGATCTGACCTCTGAATTTCATGACCAAATCCCTTAAGAACTACCACGTTCCTCCCAACCATGACCTGAAGTCGTTCCTAGTTCTAATCCGGATGACCCCGAGCTGGACTCCAACATTCAAGTAGATTAGAGTTCCTGAGATAGGGTTTCCTAACTAGTAATCAGTTCTGAATAAATCCTCTTTTCCTTGCAGGAAACGTTCTCCAAGAAAACACGTGAGAGCAAAAACAGGTAGAATAATAATTCTCCTAAACAAAAATCAGAACCACAAGCCTGTGCTTGGCTTGAGTCTTTATAGACAGACTTTTCATTCAAAGGGGCAGTTAAATCAAGAAATCCTTGATTTCTTGATTTAACCCTTTCTTAATTATTGGGGTAATTTTTCCAATACTTAACTTAGGAACGTTTAACTAGTTCTTAGTTAATCTTTCATAGCTACTTC
>LPNX010243010.1:362088-441666 GCA_001517045.1 Pseudotsuga menziesii | reverse complement strand
TTGGTGG
Source organism: Pseudotsuga menziesii (assembly GCA_001517045.1). Lineage (NCBI taxonomy): Eukaryota > Viridiplantae > Streptophyta > Pinopsida > Pinales > Pinaceae > Pseudotsuga > Pseudotsuga menziesii. The sequence continues at coordinate 441,659 of LPNX010243010.1, read as the reverse complement.
AGCTTCTCTTCTTTCTTTATTCAATTATATAATTAATCATAATTAATTCTTTATACATACTATGTATAAAATACATAGTATTATAATACTTGTTATCATTTGTTTTTGGGCATCATGTATTATGATCCCTAGACTTAACGACACTTCTTCATGAAGATCAAGTAGATAGATGGCTTAGGTCTACTAGGCTAGGCAACTCTGAACATCCTTGCATGTTGGATTTCCCTTGTATAACGTGGTAGTTCTTCAGTACTTGACGAGAATACAGAAATTCAAAATTTCATTTAATCACTTAAAAATAAGTATGATGAGATCAATATTATTCTTGAGTCCTTTTCACTCGGAGGTGATTTTAATTTTTTCGGTAACCACTATGCTTACCAGAGTCCATACTCAATGCTTATAACAGGGAATTACAAACATAATGCAATTCTAGAGCTCTCGCTCAACACTAAATGCTAGGATGTACTTGTACGATACACCCAGGGATACAATGGCCAAGGATCCAATGTTCTAGAGCTTATGTTCAACATCAACATGGAATGCTCCAGATATTATGCCCAACATTACCAATTATATTTTCATGTGTTCCAAATATTTATGCTCAACAAAAATGTAAGTACTGATGTGCTCCAGAGCCTCTCGCTCGACACAAAACATCTCATTGATCATGTGCTTTAGGGTCCATGCCAAAAACAAAACATTTCATCAATCATGTGATTCAAGGTCCACACCCAACACAAACTGTTAACCCAAAAATTCCCCACATAGCTCTCTATGGCCTACACCACCCAAGGAAACCATCTCACAACACTCATTTCACTCCATAAGACCTTCCATTTGACCGCCACACCTCCAAAAGAGCCCAAGGATGAAGAAAAGGGCTAAAAACACCAAAAAAGAGCCCAAAATAGCCCCCTTAGAGCTAAAGCCCTAAAAAAGGGGCTAAAACCCTAAAAGGGGCTAAAGTTACGGTGAAAGGGGCTAAAGGCCCAAAAAAGGGGCTAAAGCCCTGACCAAGGGCTTAAAACCCTAAAATCCCTTGGAAAAACTATTAAAGGAGGGTGGGGGGTCACTCTCAAAACACTCCTCACTTGCTGATTTTTATGCTGCCCGTGGATGCTTTGAGACCTTTGCCTCTCAAACCACCCACTCTCCCTCTCCTCCATCTCCATTCCATCAAGACATTGCTTCCCAACCAAGAGAGAGGTGCTCCCATGAGCTAGGGCATGGTGGCCCTTTTCCACCTAAGTGAGGTATAATTTCTTTTCATGTTTGTTTACTTGTCTTTGCTTTCTAACTATTCCTTTTATTTGTAGGTTCTATTTGTTGACATTGTTTGTAGGTTGGCCATTGTAGTAGCTTAGGTTGCTTGCAAGTTTCAATGAGGTGGAACCCTAACCCGTTTTCTGCAGAGGGGTTCACAAGGGCTTTGTATCCTTTTTCTTTTCTGTTATTAGCTCTTAGATCTAGTTTATTGCTGTAGCCATTTGCTTACTCTAGCTTAGTTTAGCTTGTTGTTCTATTTATGCCATTTACATTCTATTTTTCCCTATTTTTTCAAGAGTAGGAACCTGCCCTTGTGCCCTATAGGTACAAGGGAGTCATTCATGCTCCTGTAGTGAGGAGAAATTCTCACTACAGCTTTGGTTACCATACCAAGTCGATCCCACAGGATCCCTGGTCCAAAATTTTCATTTTTAAGTTTTTAGAATTTTTACCCTAGTTTTCAAAAAATTTCTTGTTAAATTTGTCTTAAATCCTATTTATTTCATGTTTTAGTCAGTTTTGAAGCCTCTGCTAGGCCTAACCGAGTCAGACTGACCCCAGTACCAGTTACTGTTGGCCAGATCTGACCCTGCATCACCAAAAAAATCCTTTTCGGAGCAGGTCGCTCTTATTAGGGGAAAAGGTGAGACTGGGGCACTCTTAATTGGTAGATAGGTGCACCCAGGGCACACTTAATCCTCAGACAAGCTTGAATTCATCCCAGAAGCTCAGATTGCGGCTGTTTTCGCATTTTGTGCGACCCCCTCGCTCATTTCTAGAAAAATCCCGTGGCCCCCTCGCTGGATTTAGTTAGAAATGCGCGGCCTGTCACATAGAAGTTGTATTTAAGTTTAATTGATAGTAATTTTCAGTTTCAAAGGACTGCTAGTGCGGCCCAGCCGCCTCTGTCCACCATTGCAGGTCTTTTTTCAATTCCATTTTTTGTTTTCTGCGAATCAATCCATGAACAATGTGTATATGCTAAATCAATCATTAAGGCTTAATAAAACGAACTAGTCTAACTAAAAGTAACTTAAAAGAAACCATCTTGCTGACCCCTTCCTCCTCTACCCAGTCATCACCCTCTGGGGTATTCTGGGACACGACGAAGGGTAAGCTCGTATAGATCTAGGCACTCCATGGTATTTTTCCCAAACCACTAAAACCGGGTGACCTAGAAGGTAGAGGGGGTAGAGAAAGAGGGCTTCTCACGGTGCTAAGCGTCCTCCCTGTTGACCAACCTAGCACCTGGGAGGTGACCTAAGGATATACATATGGGCTTAGTCCCATTGTGTTGAGAGCCCAACACCTTCTCTTAGTTGAAGAAGAATACCACTGAGAGGTAGACATTTAGTTAGGCCAACAATCCAGGGTTAATCATTGTACTTGCTTATAAATTTATGTTTATGTTTGCATACAAAACCATAATATGAACTCTACCATGAATTCATAAACCATATTGCAAACAACCAAATAATAGACAAACAAGCAAACCAACACACCATATGAAATAATTAACCCAACTCAGTTCATGACGCTGAGTAAGCCTTAAAATTTACCAAATTTACACTAAGTTCAATCAATTTTGCAGTCTTTGAGGACATAAGTCCCTGACTGCTTCAACTGTGGGAAGTACTTGGGATTTTCCTAGAAACTCATTGTGAGGAGAACCACAGGAACCCCAAAGTAGATGGCCGCTGAGAGGAATTGCCAAGCGAAACGGGCAACGACCCCTTCCGATTGAGTAGAAGCACCCGTGAGGAACAAGCTAAGCATTGTCTTCTGGCAGTCTTGGTGGCCAAGAGACCACCTTCAGCCAATAGGGAGCCATTGAAACTGGGGTCCAAATCCCATACCCACCAATTTCATACACAAAAGCGAACACAATTGATCCTCCACAATCTTCCTCATGCCTAAGAGGCGAACCACCACCATTTTGAACACTTGATCGGCACCGTTAAAACCACTCTCAGCGATCTCCCACACCATAAGAGGTCCACACATCCTCTAATTCTAATTCAGACCCATATCATTTTGAACCAGACCTCCACACTGCACCATCAAGCCCCATGGCTAGTGCAAATATGGATCCATTTTTCGGCCTAACCTTATCCAGTGGACCCATGTCCACATCACAAACTATCACCCACAACTTAGCAAGTGGCCCAAGCACAGTCATGCAGACTATCATTAGCTAACTGCCACCACCCATACTGACTAGCCAAGTTGGCCTAGTGGTAACACATGGGGGCAGTGGCCTCTCCACACACACTGCCCCTCCTGCCACACAGGGGGGCAGTGCACCGTCCACCTACATTGCCCCTATTGTCACACATGGGGGAAATGTACCTGCCACCCATACCATCCCACCCACAACACTTGGGGGCATTGGCCCATCTGCCATGGTGCCACCACAAGCACCCCCAGCCATGCAGATGCATTATGCACCTGCAAACCCCACCCCCATTGCAGCCCCATCCCACATCAACTTGGGGTCAAATATGCCCTTCATGGCTCGTCTAAACTTGCCTGACTTGGATAGATTAAGGAATGATCCCATCTACCACCACACTTTCTAGCCACCCATGCCAACTAAGCTGCCATCATACATCCCAAAGTTTGAAGGCAAAGCCAAGGAATGTCCCCAAAATCATATAATGACATTCCATCTATGGTGCTCATCCAACATCATCGTAGACAACTCCATCAGGCTGATGCTGTTCCAACGCACCCTTATAGGTGTCGCGGACAAATGGTACATTGAGCTACCACAAGCCAAGTACCCTGACTTTAACTCCCTAGCCTTCATGTTCCTACAATATTTCCAACTCCCTGTCAGATATGACGAGGGGGTGGAGATCCTGTTATCCTGTCACCAAAGTACCGCCACTCACATAACTGACCATATCCATGAGTGGCGGCGACGTCGTAGCTTATGCAAAATCCAACTAGATGACATGATCTTCTTGGATTGGTTCCTTAAGACTTTGCTCCCTCCAATCGCAAAGGATGTCACATCTGAACATCCCCAATATGAAGAAGAGGCCATACTGAAGGCCCAACAATTTTATCTCATTTATGCCCAGTATGGATACTTGTACACTGTTATTCTAGACACTCCTGGTCCGAGTACCTCCTACCATGACCCACTGGGGGCATCCCACACTGCGGATGGAATCATAGGGTCAGTCTCCCAACAACCACAACCTTGACCGATGCCACCTTCCATTGCACCGCAACCAAGCAACACTGCTAATGTTTCTTACCAAAACCAAGCTCTGGACTATGCTAGAATGATGTGCGAGTCTGGAGCAAAAACCTCTTATGCACTACCTGCACCACCACAGCAGGCTCAGGACATGGCTTGGCCAACACAACAGTATCTAGGGAAAATGCCAACATTTGTGGCACCACCACCCCCACAAATATACTATGCACCACTAGTGCAACAAGTTCAAGGCCCCGCCCCCCCTCCACCCGCTCCGTTGGGACAAGTGTTTGTACAACAAAATTGTCCCAACCAGCCTACCCCCAATAATCAACAAGGGCAAGCTAGAAACAATCGGCCCCGCAACCAAGGAAATAAATAACTGCAGGGAGGCGGTCAACAACTGAACCCTCCCAATAATGTCGTGGCTAACCAACCAGCCCAAAACCCCCCATGACAGAATGCACCAAGATGCAACGCTCTATTGTGCACAAACCAACCATGTACACTCTATGATGTTTATGGGCATTACACATTCGAGTGTCCCTTCATGGGTCGAGCTAAGCAGGCCATTCAGAACGAATCCCAATAGGCTACCAACGCTACAAACCAAGCACAACCCAACTCGGCACCTCAAGGACCTCCCCCCATGGTGCTTCAAAACCCACTTCCAGTCCAAGGATTGGTGGAAACTGCTCCCCCTCCCCAAGCCAACCCCAATGCTCCAGGGGCACTGCCCACAACCAAAATAGGTGTTCACCACCTGCTAGCCATGACCACTGAAGAGGTCAACTTACAGACTAGAGGAAATTAGTACGATACCACCACCGAACCTGCCGACCCATCAGTAGCATCCACATCTATGAAAACCAACCTACCTCTCCAGTTACCCTTGTTCCCACACCCCCCCATACACAGAGTTGCCAATAAAACCACAACTAGGGCTGCAGTCAGCTATAGCATTATGGACAATTTGGCCCAAACGCCAACCGCCATGTCCACTCTTGAGGTACTTAAAACATGCCCAAGGCAGCGGAAATCCTTACTAGCCGCTCTAGGGGTAGTAGACCCCTTCGAATCCAAGCTAATCACCTTTGACATGGAGAATGGTGAACCACGCATGCCCTCCACTCGCCTTCCAAATCCCAATGTCCATCTGCAATTTGGTTGTGCACCGATGCATAGTAAATGAGGGGGCATCCACGTGCGTCATGTCTACCTTGGTTTGGCAGAATCTTGGATCACCAATTCTGCAACCGTCCTCCACGACTGTACGGGATTATGATGGACATCCCACTAAAGCCCAAGGAATCCTCCCCCATGTCCCCATCACGTTAGCTGGGAAGACAGTCCTGATTGACATCGAAGTAGTCAACGCTCAACTGGACTACAACCTCCTCCTTGGGAGGAGTTACATGTAAACCTTGCAAGTTTTCGTGTCAACTGTCTTCTGCCTCATGATGTTCCCCCACGAAGGGAAGATTGTGAGGGGTGACCAGCTCACCTACCATAATCTGCAAGTGTTAACAGTACCTTCCAACGTTATCCCTACCATCACCGCCATTGAGCCGCAAGGGGTGACTGCACATTCTAACATCATCCTTGCAACCAACATTATGGTTGAAAACACACCATCCTCCCCACCATTGAATGTGGGCCCTCGGTTGTTTACCAATCCCATCATGACGGCTCCTTTCCCATTGGTTTCACCACCACTGACACAAAAGCAAACTACAGACTTGTGCATGGTCTCATCAAGCACCATTGCACCCGAACAGCAACCGGAGCCGCAGCCCCAACCACAACCACAACATCATCTACAACCACAACGCCAACAACAGCTGCAACATCACCCGTAGTAGTAGCATTACACACAGCCGCAACCACAACCCCACCCCCACATGCAACCAGCTGGGAGTTATGTGGGCTCATCTCTAGTCCATACGATTCCCTTCCTCTTTCCCCCACCTGGTGTCATAAGCAAGCTAGTCATGGCCACCTTAAGCCTACCCAACTTTACATTGGGGATGCCGGTGTGGTATCTAGATCCACCAGCTCAACCAGTGATGCCCCAGGTTGTGTTAACTCCGGTACAACCTATTATGGTTGAGTCTCACCCCCACCCAGTCTGCCTAAGCCAACTGTCGCACCTGCACCTGCACCGCCCCAAACCAAAAGGGCTAGTGGAAAGAACACCAAAGCCATCGCAGAACCACGACAAGTCCCACCTTGTGCCATCTACGAACAACAAGGCCATCCAACTCAGAATCACCCTAAAATTCCAGTGATCCGTGCACATCTGGATGCCATGGATACAAACGAAAACATCTCCATGGTTGAACTCCCAACTGCGCCACTAGTCAAAAACAAGGCATTGAGGACAAACCATGCTTGTGCCCTTTGTGGCTTGTATGGAAATTACTCCTACCATTGCCAAGACCTGCCCGAGTTTCGAATGGCTCTCGCTGACCTCCGTCACCATTCCCTTGAGTCTGAGATCACCTTGATCAAAGAAGTTTATCCCCCACCGCCTTCTTCAGACACCATGTCCATTTACATGATGTCTAGTTCAACTGACCCTCTTGTCTCCACCATCAACAATGGTCCATTAGTCCTGTCTCTATCAGTGTTTCCCTGGCCATAGCTGCAACCTTAGTTACCAGGGAAACAGTGGGGTTCATTCCCAATCAACATGATCCTTTCCCTTTTTCTTTTCCTTTTCCTTTTCCTACCATCTAGGATCATGAGTAACTCTGTCTTGGAAACCCGTAATCTACAGGATTTTAGACTGGGAGATCATGTTTCGTACCTTGAACCACCTACCATACCTCTGAGGCCCCAAGATGTGTTGACTCATGTCCAGCCAATCGATATGATGTTGCATCTACCTCCAGGTCCATCAAAGACTCCTCTTGTCTCCAAGCCTACCCCTCTTCCTCCACAAGAGACTGGGGGAAAGGACACAAAAACCACAACCAATACCATTTACATGATCTCTAGCACCAGTCGTCCTTCTGTCTCATCAGCCATGGAAGATCCACCTAATCTACCCCAGCATCACTTACGCGATGACAGAGAGATCTGTAAGACCGCCTCTAGTCTTACCCCATTCCCTTTAAGCCATAGTGTGGAATCGGTTCTTCCCACAAAACCCCAGATTTCATCATCCCACCTTGCCAATGACCTTTGTCTCGGCAAGGGGGCATACCTCTTCGCTGACTCAGACGGTCGACTCTTGAAGAAGCCGTGCAACGGGCTCCATCTCAAGAGATTCTATGCCCTATATAACCACTATGAGTCCCTTATAGCATAGTTTTTTCCCTTTCTTGTTTTTCAACATTTTTTAGCATAAGTCAGGGGCAGCACCATCAACTTCTAATCCAAAGTCACCTGGAACCTGTTCGAGACACCTCGCACACCTCCGGGATCAAATTTTCATTTCCTTCTGAGACCATTGTCTCATGTTTAATTAGTCAAATGTGGGACCATTTCTCACAAGTCACCTTGATTCATGAGCCATGACATGATGATGCGAGTGTCTATGGACCGGTACTCGTATCACACTTCTCGGTCTCAACTAAGGCGAGCAATCAAGATGCCACCTGTTAAGGATTGTACTATATTTTTATTCTTGTATTTATAATTGTATTTTTTCACCGCACCTCACACGGACATCTGGACCATCATCCATAAAACCCTTTGTTTTTCTTCCATGTATTTGACATAGAAGTGTCCTCGGGCCACCGCACGTTAAGAAATGTAATTTTAGCTTTTATTTTGTATTTTTAACACATAGATTGTCTTTTCTTTTTACCGCACCTTACACAGATGTTTGGACCACTGTCCACAAAAAGATTTCTTTTCTTGCACGTATTTGGCATATAAGTGCCCCCGAACTTGCACTCACATCGCATGTAGTCAAGTTTGTCCACCACAACACACACACACGCTCTCCTGACCTTTGTCTGAGAGCCACTTCAGTTTGTGTGACTCTGCCGCACCGACTCACAGGCCTTTGCCGCGATCTATTCCACACATGTATTGGTATGTTTGAGAGCCTTCTACTCCGTCCATACTGCGTGGATGACCTTTGGACCTCTATACACCGTTTCAACATGGGGCACCACTCGTGCCACTGCAGTCGGTTGACCACAAAGGATTTTTTTTTAAGCTCTTTTCTGACTCCTTAAAACAATGAAAAGATAGCCGAGCACAGCTGCTTCTTTCCCGCTCACTAAAGTATAGGAAAGGGCGTCTACATAATCTCGTTTACCTCCTTTTACGGACCATGTAGACCATTTCATGAAAAGGACCTCCTTGGCACACTCAAGCCAAGACTATTCCCCTCTACATAATTTTATGCTTTCTCGGGCAGAGGGGCTGCACTTTACAAAAAATCCCACCACCGGTTGTCGTTAAGCTCTTTTCCAGTCGTCTCAACAAGAAAAGATTGCCGAGAAAACTTGGTTTCGTTCATACTCGTAAAAGTATTTGAATGACCATCCAATCAGTATAGGTTTAACCTTTTTCAACCTGATTGGACTACCAACGTTAAAGAAGTCTCTCATCCCCTCCAAGATGGGAAAGCTCTCCTATGTATACTTTTATCCTTTTTCAGGCATAGGAGACTACCAATGAAAAAGAGCCCCCACTGGAGTCTTCTTCATGCTTTCAAACTCTCTAAAATTGAAAGCACCAACGAGGACTTACCTTCTTGGGCTTGCCAAAAATCCACGAGATCGTACCACAATGGTGTCCCTAGACACCACCCCACAGAAAATAGTTTGGCAACATCCCCACATTGGGTCTCCTTTTTTTAGAGTACTCTACAATGTGTCTTCCTTGGATCCCATCAGTATCAAAAGTGTCCACCTCCTCCAAGTATTTCCCATCTATAGCGACATTCTCGGTATTACAGCTATGATCCCATTCCCATGAGTTAAGTTTCATTTGCTGCTTGGTCTGCCTTGCCGTCACACTCTGAACAAAGGAAGTTTGAGTCTCCCACTCCCCCCTGCCCTCATTTAGTTCTTTCCCTCCCCTCCCCTCCCTCCCCCAATTCAGTGAGTCAGTCTGCAGATTGCTTCACACCTTTCGGTTTTCTCCCTCACGCTCCTGGTCAAGGAAAAATCATTGCCTTGGCCAAGGGCAGGTCTCCCTCTGTTGACGGAAACACACATATTCCAGAGGATAGACCCAGAGGTCCCTGTACCTTGGTTTCATTAACATCATCGATGGGTTCTTTGGACCACTTGAGAGGAGTCCTTAGTGCCTCTCGGGATGGTTGTTTCTCACGTGCTCGACTTCAACTCCATCATCGCATTGTTGATATTCGTATAGGGTTTGTTCCACACAGTACTTCTTCGAAGAAATCGGATGTCACCTGACTCTAGCACATTGGTGAGTCCACTCGAGGGACCTAAACAGGTTATGTCCCTTGTGATTTCCTGGTTGCATTGGAGACAGTGATCAGAAGCCCCAGCAGTGCTTTGATATACCTTTATGATTGATGCAACATACTTGTATCATAGAGACTCTGACTCTCAATCAACAAGTCCACACAGCTATGTACCAGATCCAGCAGACCATCAGCCATGAAGATATAGCATTCCATGAGAATACCATGGGTCCAATGAACCAGATTAGTATTGTATTCAACCTCACATAGAGGCAACCGACATTGTAACATCAGTTGTATATGATCGGCTCTTTTATTTTAGAGCATAGATCAAATTATTCTTTTGACATTGTCATGAGCATGGGAATGCCCCCCTTGGCCATATACATGTCACACATTTATTGTATCTCACCCATTGATGGGAACCAAATTAATACAAAAACCAAAAGCCACCATGCCTCAGCCCCAGAAGCACCACCTCTACACAGCGAATCTTATGATGTCCGTCAGCCATATGTTGAGCTCCTACCCTCACACATTAGGGGGCAATCTATTAACCCAAACATTCCCCACATAGCTCTCTATGGCCTACGCCACCCAAGGACACCATCTCACAACACTCAATTCACTCCATAAGGCCTTCCATTTGACCCCCACACCTCCAAAAGAGCCCAAGGATGAAGAAAAGGGCTAAAAACCCCAAAAAGAGCCCAAAATAGCCCTCTAGGAGCTAAAGCAATAAAAAAGGGGCTAAAACCCTAAAAGGGGCTAAAGTTACGGCGAAAGGGGCTAAAGGCCCAAAAAAGGGGCTAAATCCTTGACCAAGGGCTTAAAACCCTAAAATCCCTTGGAAAAACTATAAAAGGAGGGTTAGGGGTCACTCTCAAAACACTCCTCACTTGCCTATTGTTATGGTGCTTGTGGATGCTTTGAGACCTTTGCCTCTCAAACCACCCACTCTCCCTCTCCTCCATCTCCATTCCATCAAGCCATTGCTTCCCAACCAAGAGAGAGGTGCTCCCATGAGCTAGGGCATGTTGGCCCATTTCCACCTAAGTGAGGTATAATTTCTTGTCATGTTTGTTTACTTGTCTTTGCTTTCTAACTATTCCTTTTATTTGCAGGTTCTATTTTTTGACATTGTTTGTAGGTTGGCCATTGTAGTAGCTTAGGTTGCTTGCAGGTTTCAAGGAGGCAAAACCCTAACCCGTTTTCTGCAGAGGGGTTCACAAGGGCTTCATCTCCTTTTTCTTTTCTATTATTAGCTCTTAGATCTAGTTTATTGTTGTAGCCATTTGCTTACTCTAGCTTAGTTTAGATTGTTGTTTTGTTTACGCCATTTACATTCCATTTTTTCCTGTTTTTTCAAAAGTAGAAACCTACCCTTGTGCCCTATAGGCATAAGGGAGCCATTCCTGCTCCTATAGTGAGGAGAAATTCTCACTACACAAACAACATATATATATATATATCATCAACAATTGGCTTATGCCCAATATACAAAGCAAATCATTATGTTCATATGGAGTGGGGTCTTTCACCCAATATAAAAATAAAACATCAATATAATCATCATGATCAATAGGCTCATGCCTATAAATGGTAGGTCCAAAATTCAGGATATTACATCCCTCCATGCTTAGTACAACACCATCCCTGGTGTTCTAGGGACTCTGAATGATATCATGAAACAAGGCGGGGTAAGCCTTTCTGATGGTGGCCTCATTCTCCTAGGTATCCTCATCTACCTCAAAGTGCTTCCAGTGCACTTTCAATTGGACTACAATGCATTTCCAAAGCTACACTTCTCTCTTGTCCAATATATGTAAAGGCTCAGGGGAAAATTCCCCCTCAGGTTGCATCTGTAATAATGACCAATCAATGACATGCTTAGTGTCATAAACATATTTCTTTAATAAAGATGCATGGAAAACATTATGAACTCTTACGTGTGTAGGTAATGCTAGTTCATAAGTCACTAGTCCTTTCTTGGCCAAAATTTCAAAAGGTCCACAAATATAGGTGCTAACTTACCACACCTACCCAAGCTCAATGAGCTATGTTTTGCTTTCACTTTCAAGTAGACATGCTCACCTACTTAATAGTCTTTATCTTTTCTTTTCTTATCCGTATAAATTTTCTGACGGGCTTGTGCCTCTTTAAGGTTTCCCTGGACCTTGGTAACTAACTGTTCCAAGTCCAATAATAGGTCAAGCCCTAACATGAGTTAATCCACCGGACTATCCCAAGTAACTGGGGTCCTACACTTTTGTCCATAGAGTACCTCGAAAGGACTCATCTTGGAAGAAGCGTGACCCATTGTTATATGAAAACTATGCAAGGTGTAAATAGTCCTCCCACTTGGTGGGGTTGTTCATGACATACATTTGAAGCATGTCTTCAACAATTTGGTTAACTCTTTTTGTTTGTTCGTCCATCTGCGGGTGATAAGCAGTGCTAAAGTTCAGCTGCATCTCTAATCAAGACTCAATAAATATCTCCAAAAGTTTCCTGTAAACTTAACATCTCAATTTGAGATAATTTCTTTGGGTATCCCATGAAATCTAAATATCTCTTTTAGGAAGATATCGACAATGTTCATGGCCTTGTAGGTCCATTTCACGGGGATGAAGTGTGCTGCCTTTGACAACTTGTCAATGACTACGAAGATGGAATCATTTTGCTTCTTGCTTTTTCGTAAGCCAGTAATAAAATCCATACTGATAACCTCCCAATTCCATTCTGGAATGGGCAATGGATGTAGCAATCCTAAAGGATGCTGGTGCTCAGCTTTAACTAGCTGGCATTCCTGACATTTCGCAAAAAACATTGCAATGTCATCCTTTATCTTAGGCCATAAAAAATGTCTCTTGACGGCATATATCATCTTTTGATATCCCAGTTTCCTCAAGTATGGTGCCCTATGAAATTATGTGAGGATGTTGGACCGAATGTCCCCTCTATTTGGAACATACAATCTATCCTTTTACCATAGTAGTCCGGATTCATCCACCTTGTATTCCTTCTGTTGTTGAAACAACTGGTCCTCTTGGACCTTCTTGAGGATTTCCACATAGAATAGGTCATATGGTTGGCCGTTCTAATATTGTCATGCAAATATGCATTAGTTTGACTTAGGGTCACCTCATATATCATATGAGTTCGTTGACTCAAAGCATTCGCAACTTTGTTCTCTTTTCCCTTAATATGCTTTAGTTCAAAGTGATGCTCACTCAGGAAAGAAAACCATCTGGATTTCCTCACATTCAGATCAGGTTGATTGAATATATATTTTAGACTCATATTATCAGTCTCTAGAAGGAACTTCCTCCCCATGAGGTAGTGCCTCCACATCTTCAGAGCATGGATAATGGCTGCTAACTCAAGATCATGCGTAGGGTAATTTTGCTCATGTTCTTTTAACTTTCGTGATTCAGAACAGATCGCATGATCATTCTGCAAGAGAAATCCTCCAAGTCCTTTCTTGCTTGCATCCGTGCAAACAATGAAATCCCCACCGGGATCCGCAATCCGCAACACTAGTGCGGTCATCAAAAGCTACTTAAGATTTTGAAAACTTCCTTAGAACTTGTCAGTGCATATGAAATTATTTTTCTTCTGCAAAACGGTCATGGAGAAAGCGATTGTAGAGAAGTTCTCAATGAACTTTCGATAATATCTGGCTAATCCCAAGAATGACCTAATGTCAATGACACTAGTCCGGGTCCACAGCTATTCCTGCCTTGGATATGATGTGTCCTAGGTACTGTATTTGTGGTTTGTAAAAACCACATTTACTAAACTTAGCGTACAACTAGTTTTCTCTCAACACTCAAAGTACTATGCAAAGGTGTTCTTCGTGTTCCTCTTCATTTTGGAATAAACCAAAATGTTGTTGATAAAGACTAGTACAAACTTATCTAGATATTTGCTGAATATGTTTTTCATCATACACATAAAGTTTGCGGGTGCATTGGTCAACCTAAACGGCATCACTACAAACTCATAGTTCCCGTACCTAATACGAAAGGTGGCTTGGGAATATCTTTGTCTCGAATCCGTACCCGATGGTACCCAGATCGCAGGTCAATATTCAAAAATATTTTGGCTCCTCCCACCTGGTCGAATAAATCATCAATCCTAGGGAGCGGGTGATGGTTCTTTATAGTCATTTTGTTAACCTATTGGTGTTACGGAGAAAAATTCCTATGGCTTGGGGTACCACAATAGACAGAGTAACCGCAAAAATCAATCCTTTCCTATATGCAAGAGAAACCAAACATCTAACACTAAAGGATCTCAATACATTCCTTATTCCGGACGGTTGATGTAGATCCCCGTTGAGCTTTTCCACTCTCGCTTGTATAAGTGATTTTCTATCTCAACATTCAATAAACAAGACAAGCATGCTATATATAATTGTGTTAGACCTGCTCTAGCATACATAATCAATAACACANGATTCAATACTCATTTAAATACACATTATTGGATAGGAAAAGATATTTCTATTAATATAAAACATAGATTACAATAGTGACAACCTCTGTCGGCATGTCTGTGAATCGGAGAAACTGAGTCCTCCACCTGGGCCTCCACCACTTCAATCCTCCATCTCTCAATAGCAAGCTTACAAGCAGAGGAAATCTTGGGAAGAACACAAAGTGTGTCAAGGGACAAAGGGATGCAGACTCAAGTATAGGCTCCGACAACAATGGACTATATTTCTCTTGCTCTTCAATTCCTCCTCCTTTCAATGTATCCAAAGGTTTCCTTATATAGTGCTTCAATGGGGTAATGGAAGGTCAAATCCGAGCGATATCAAGGCATATGGAAGGCCAAGAGACAAGTGATTCCGATCCACATCAAGGAAAAATCCAAAACTATTTGTCCTTTTGCACACATCCCGATGTACACAGGTTTAAGGGTCAAATCTGTGTATATACGCGAGAATGGGTTTAAAAGTCACGTATATCAAATAAGACATGTTTTTAGGGATGATCTTGGAAACATCAAAGGTACAAAAATGGCCCATGGGGTCTAAAGAGTCCGTAGAGGGACAGGGAAGTCCATAAAGATGTGATCCACCATGTGTGGTAAAATCAGCTGTAACAGATTCCCGCTAATGTGTGAGGTTAGAGGGGTCATACGATGGCCGAAATACATTATAAGTCCATCCCAGAAGTGGAGTGATGATGAACCAGGTAGAAGAACCATCCATCCAATAGTACAATATAATGATCAAACTCTGCACATAACTGCAAGTAGATATAGCAGTCCCGGATACATAAGAGTACAATGGCCATGAATAGGCATGATACAAAATATGACATGTGTGGTCATCGCCACATACAATATAGATAGATCAGAATATCCATGATGAAGATATATAAAGGATCATGATCTCCAAGAAGGCTGAAGATATATAATGGATCAAGATCTCCATAATGGCTCGAAACATTTGACATATACTGGAATGAAGTCACGAGAGCTGAAATCTCATGAACACTGGAACGATCAAGGAGATAGCATATATGACATGCCACCAATCTGGAAGGTCTTCTACACAATCTGCTACGAGAACATGTCCTACTATGCAAATAGAGGTGTCGAGGTTGAACATAGTAGTCCATCGTCTGATTACTGGTCATTGATGTATATTGTTAACAGACACGAGATCACCCACCGATAATGAAAATGGGAATCAAGGTACTAGAGTGCAAACTAACAAGTGTGAATAAAGGTTTTAAGGTCAAACACTTGAAAGGATCCATTGATAAGGGGACATTGATGCATTCCCAAACACTGTCGATGGTGAGAGAACCTGCCACTGATGACTGTAGGTCTTAAGGCACTCAAAATGACTCTAGAATCCTATCTCAGAATAAATGATTTGAAGTCGATGGGATGAAATCCACTGGAAGGAGGGCATTAAGGCATCCCCCCTCATCCAACACGAAGTACTCAGCAAAGCTGTATAATGTGGAAGGACTGGGTAATAAATTGCACGAACCAGTATCAGTACCGAGAATGGATGACATGCAAAGTCAAGATAACTAAGGAATGGTCAACTTAGGTTTCAACTTCCTTCAAAAAAGAGCATAAAGGTGAATGGTGAGTGAATGTAGGAAGCATAGACTCGATATACAAAACTGGGACATCTCTGCGACACAAGAGGCATCGACAGAGGGTCCATAGGGACTGGAAGCTTAACCAATCGGTGGAGATAAACTCAGAGAAATGAGAATAGCTCCTAAATTCAAACTATTAACCCAACCAACGGATGTGATATACAGTGCTATGTTCGAAGGCGACATGACTCGACTGCTACCAAAGATAACATCTTTTCTTGTCTGGATTTTTGGTTTTTTTATTTTTTTGGACTTTTTCAAATATTTTGAAAAGCTTGAAAAGGAATAAAAGTGCTTTATAGTTACAGATTAGGAGGAGACGAGTGTTAATGGGCAAACAAACTAGTTCCAAGCAGTGGAACATACCTATGCTCAATGCACATTAGTGGAAATTTGAGATCTAAAATGGGCCTCCTAAGGAAAATAATAACATAATAGTTAAAATAATAAAATAATAGTTAAAATAATAAAATAATAGTTATTAATTTTGGAGGAAGAATGAAAAAAACTACTTTTTGTATTCGGATTTTCAAAATATATCCTTGTGTTTTTACTCAAATACTGAGAGGGAGAGCTTGTTGGATGCAAAATTTAATTCCACATCCAACAAGTACCTACACTACATACTTGTGACAGACTCTGCTACCCCAAAAACAAGAAATAGCTGAAAAAATGTGATGATGACATCATCATCACATTTTTTCAGGTATTTCTTGTTTTTGGGATCCATCAAGAGTATGTAGTGTGGGTACTCGTTGGATCTGGAATTAAATTTCACATCCAATGAGCTCTTCCATTTGAAATTTGAGTAAAAACACAGGGACATATGTCAAAAATACGAACAAACAAAGTAGTTTTCTTTTCTGACAAATATGTCAATTCAACCATTATGGTTGACTCATTTTATTGAAATTCTATTTGTTCTCGAATTCCAACTCACAAAATTTATTGTTGGCACGTTTTCTTATAAGGCCCATTTTAGACCCAAAATTTCCTCTAATGAGGACACATGTGTAGGATAATGACACTCGGGGGAAGGTCCCCTCCCTGTAAAAATGGGGAATCAAGTTGCAAAAGATATATAAAAAGGCTCTGCATGGCTAGACATGAGACAAGCTTGGGCTATATGGCTGATAATCAAAGTTAGGGAAGCCGGCATAAGGCTCAATGAGGCAATCAAAACTCATGATAATGCAATTACAACTTGACATAAGGGAGTCTTGGGGGAAGAAGGCCAGCAAAAAGATCAATAGGAGTATGAGGCTCTTGTGCAAAGACATGGCGATACTATACAAAGGACTCCCACACCCTAAAGGAAAAAAATGTTGGCATGGGCACCAAATGCAATAAAGGAGCTAACTAGGGCACCCATGTATGGTCAGGCTCTACCATTCACATCATGTCACTTCTAAAACAACAAGAAGGTTTTGTGACAATATAGAATGGGTTCATATGTAAGGTTATCATGAAACGGTCATAAGGTCATGAAAAATGAAAATGGGTATGACATCGTACCTATATTCTAGTTTAGACATAATACCTGAAATTGGCACAAACGGGTCAAAATAATGGTTAAAACGGTGCTCAAAACGGTCTGTTACAGCTGATTTTACCACACATGGTGGCACACCTTTATGGCCTTCTCTATCGCTCTGCAGAATCTTTAGACCCCATGGACCATTTTTGTACCTTTTATGTTTCCAAGATCATCCCTAAAAACATGTCTTATTTGATATACGCGACTTTTAAACCCGTTCTCACATATATATGTGGAAATCCCCGTAAAACCCGCATGAACACGCGACTGTGAAGCAAAAACTCCCGTATAGGAAGAAAAAGAGATAAAAAGAAGGTAAAACAGACAGCTAAGATTGACTTTACTCCTATCAAACACTACCAGACATACATGCCCCCAGATCCAACTCAGAAACAAAGAAATTAGAGCAATTCAAGAACATTGAATGCCGATAAAAACCCCCAAAGGAAATAACTAGAAACTCCGCAATATGGTTGCCAATTTTGTTATGGAGAAAACTTCCTATGGCTTGGGGTACCACAACAGACAGAGTAACCGTAGAAATCAATCCTTTCCTATATGCAAGAGAAACCAAACATCTAACACTAAAGGATCTCGATATATACCTTATTCCGGACGATTGATGTAGATCCCCGTTGAGATTTTCCACTCTTGCTTGTATAAGTGATTTTCTATCTCAACATTCAACAAACAAGACAAGCATGCTATCTATAATTGTGTTATACCTACTCTAGCATGTATAATCAATAACATATAAGCATTTAAAATCATCAATAGATTCAATACTCATTTAAATACACATTATTGGACAAGAAAAGATATTTCTATTAATATAAAACAAAGATTACAATAGTGACAACCTCTGTCAGCACATCTGTGAATCAGAGAAACTGAGTCCTCCACCTGGGCCTCCACCACTTCAATCCTCCATCTCTTGATAGCAATCTTACAAGCAAAGGAAAGCTTGGGAAGAACACAAAGTGCTCCAAGGGACAAAGGGATGCAGACTCAAGTATAAGCTCCGACAACAATGGACTATAGTTCTCTTGCTCTTCAATTCCTCCTCCTTTCAATGTATCGAAAGGGTTACTTATATAGTGCTTCAATGGGGTAATGAAAGGTCAAATCTGAGTGATCTCAAGGCATATGGAAGGCCAAGAGACAAGTGATTTGGATCCACATCAAGGAAAAATCCAAAACTATTTGGCCTTTTGCACACATCCTGATGTACGCGGGTTGAAGGGTCAAATCTGCGTATATACGTGAGAATGGGTTTAAAAGTCACATATATCAAATAAGACATGTTTTTAGGGATGATATTGGAAACATCAAAGGCACAAAAGTGGTCCATGGGGTCTAAAGAGTCTGCAAAGGGACAGGGAAGGCCATAAAGGAATGATCCACCACATGTGGTAAAATCAGCTGTAACAATCGGTAATTAATGCACATCCACATCATACCTTCCTTTTTCTTTACGAATAAAATTGGTGCTCCCCAAGGGGAAACGCTGGATCGGATATACCCTTTCTCTATTAACTCCTACAACTGCAGTTTTAGTTCCACCAATTCTGGTGTACTCATGCAGTAAGGGGCTTTGGAGGCCAGCACTGATCCTGGGTCAATTCGATGGAAAATTCTAGGTCTCGTTTCGGAGGTAATCTACGGATTTCCTCGGGAAATAGATCCTTGCATTCTTCAAGAATGGGGAAGTCTTCTATGTGTTGTTCTCTATCAGACTCTACATCTCAGATGTTTACAGCAAATAACTTGCATCCCTTGCTAACACCCTTCTTCGCTTGTAAGAAAGAGATTTGTCTTACATAAACTTTCTTTGGGATGCCTTGAACCTTTACTTGGTTCCCTTAGCTATCAGTACACAAGATAGTCTGGTGTAGACAATCGAGCATGACATGGTGTTGTTCCAACCATTCCATGCCGATAAGAATATCATACGATCCTAAAGGTAGGATGTTCAGGTTTACCTTACTAAGGAAACCGTTCAGGTTTACTTCACATTCTTTAACAATTTCTGAAACCTTCTGTTTCGTATCGGTGGCTAACTGTACCATTCAAGGTTTAACATGGTTTACCTTGACTAACTTGCTTAAATCAAGAATCTTAGGTGCAACGTAGCTCCGGAAAGCACCGAGATCAATAAGTATTGAAACAGAGGTGTTCAAGATCTTACCTTCGATCTCAACCATTGTAGCTTGATGGTCCGCCTGTCAACCATCTAATGCTGCATAGATTCGTGGGGTTCCCACTATATCCTCAATGGTAGGTTCTTCTTGCACGTTATGCAAGAATCCATTGTTCTTGTTCTTACGTTCTCGGGCATAATGTGGTTGGTTGCACTTCCAGTACTTAATTGCTAAACGGGTAGGATTGGCTCCACTCACCACTTGCTTATTACCATTAGGAGCTGGTACATAAGGCTTTGTAACAGTTTTGTTGAAGTTCTTGTTCACTTGAAAGCTGTTATTTTTCTTTCTATAAGGCTGTGGGTTTGACCCAAGCTTGCGGTTATCAGAAAAGTTTCTACACTTTTCTCTATTCCGGTTCTAGTTTTCTTGTTGTAATTACCCATGCTCATAGAACAGTCGGGCCTTGTGTAGTGTAGTATCCAGTGTCTTTGGCATGTCAAATTCAATCCTGTCCCAAAAACTTGGAGGAAGACATTCTAGGAACTGCTGGATCTTCACCTTCTCTTCTTTGATATACGATACATAATGCAACAGATCTAGAAATCTGTTTATAAATGTGTCCATAGTCATGGACCCCATGCACAGTTCATGGAACTCGTTTACCTTGTAGTCAAAGAACCTTTTTGACATGTATTTTTCTTGAAAAATATTTCAGAATTTTTCCCTGCTTATTTCTTACAGCTCATGTTTCTTGGTGTACTTTAAATATCACCACCATCTTGCTGCCTTACCATTAAGGTTGTAGATGGCAATCCTAGCCTGCATCATACTTAAATAGTTATGAACCTGGAAATACTTACTCATTTCCAGCAACCATTCTTCATCCTTTTCTTCTGTATGTACTTCACCTTCATAGGTCAGGGCTCTTATTTTTTGAAAACTCCCCTTTAAGACTGTCATCATTTCTTTTCCTCTTTCTCCATGGAGAAAGTAAGTCATCACTAGCACGACTATGATGATCCCCTTTAGTTGCTTTAGGTGTACCTTATTTTTATTATTCTCTTGAGCTGATGTCTCACTCATGGTATGGTTCTCTTTTGGATCTATTGGTGGACTGGGTAGGTTTACCTTGCGGGATCCCTCCCATCATGTTACACAATAATGCTTCATTTATAGCTTCTTGTTCCTTTCTTTCATTTAGACTGTCTTCTCTAAAACTTTTTAGTTCAACTTCAAGACTGTGCAAAGTTATTAACACATCAGATTTTATCTCTACCACCAAGTTCACTTCCGGAATGGGGGTGGTCATTTCTTCTTGCCAGCTGTTTTCTTCCTCGGTATTCATAAACTGAACATCGCTGTAAAAATTTTCCTGAAACACAAATTTTTAATAGCAGCAAAAATTTCTGTTAGTAACAAAAAATACTTATCATAATTTATTTTCTCTGTGTGAATGTCTGGTGCACCCATAAGTCTCTCAGTATTGACACTGGGCTCTGATAGCACTTGTAATGTCCCCAAAAATTGAAAAACAAATTATAGGCTAGTAAAAACTACCTAGACAGAACATTATTTACTTACGAAACTCTATCGTATACTTTATGTACCTCTGTTTAGTCGTAAGCTGTTCTTACATTCTATCGTTTATATTTCAGTCGTTAGTTTTCATGTATTTGACTTATGATGTTTCTACTACTGTTTACTACTCAGTATTATGTTTACACTTGTTAGTTTTTCAACATCAAGCTAGCATTATTAGGATCTTTAACTGAGAGAATAACAAGCACATCAATCAAACACAGGAGACAATGAACACAGTGTTTTTCCTTGGGGAAACCATAAATGGAGAAAACCATGCAACTTCCTCAGAGATAGAATCAACACCAAAATAGAAAAGCCCAATACAATAAGTGATCTCCCAACAGTAGTAACCTTCTTCTTATCTAGCCCCAGTGTCTTCTCCTTCCTCAACTATGTGCTACACTTGAGTGTGTATGAGTTGTGTGTTAAATAGAGACTCCAGTTCTCTATTTATACTAATCCCGTCATGACTAAAACCCTACTAGGGCCGACCTCTACTAGGAGAGTCTAATAACCCTAGTGCCCCGAAACTGCGGGGACTTTAACCCTTAGACGATCGGTGGGTTATCCACAATGACTTGACATGACTTGTTTACATTATTGATCCTCCCAATTGGAACATCGAGGCATGACAACATGACTCAATTACATAATAGATACATCCCAGAATAAACATCGGGTTACAAGACATAAGATACATAGATGAATACATTCCAAAGTTACAAATACATCAACACTCCCTCTTAACTAGGAAGGTATTCTTTCGACACAATTTTTAACACTAGTCTTTTTCTCTGCATCGATTGGATCGTCTCGTCATCTTCAAGTCTTCTTTAGTCTTCAAGTCTTCTTTGTCTTCAAGTATTCTTCGTCTTTGAGTCTTCTGATTCTTCAAGTCATGTTCTTCTTCAAGTCTTCTTCATCATGGGATCTACATCATAATGACTACTGGCTCATCATTGCTGGATCATCACTCGATCTGGATCATCACTTGATCTGGATCATCATCAAGTCTGGATCATCTTATCTGGATCACTTTATCTAGATCATCATCAAGTCTGGATCATCATCTGCTATCTCATAATGGTGCTATCTCAATTCTTCTCATCACAGGAAGTTGTACATATTCAATCCTGTAGGCCTACCCTTCATGTAGGTCTTCATCAGTGCTTATATCTGACACTTAAGTTAGAATGGCCCACCCAACTCTTACATCTAACCACATCTTTTTAGAAAGGCACGCCTAGCACTCACATCTAACCGCATCTTGTCGAAAGGCCCGGCACTCACATCTGACCTCATCTTGTCAGAAAGGCTCAGCACTTATATCCGATCATGTGCAAGCACATCACATCGAAAAGGCTCTACACTTACATCCGACCCCATCTTGTTAGAAAGGCACTACACTTACATCCGACCTCATATTGTCAGAAAGGCACTACACTTACATCCGACCTCATCTTGTCAGAAAGGCACAGCACTCACATCTGACCATGTGTAAACACATCGCGCCAGAATGGCTCAACACTTATATCCGACCTCATCTTGTCAGAAAGGCACAACACTCACCTTTGACCATGTGTAAACACATCATGCCAGAATGGCTCAGCACTTATATCTGACCTCATCTTGTCAGAAAGGCTCTACACTTACATTCGACCATGTGTAAACACATCGCATCGAAAGGGCATGCACTCACATATGATCATGTAGGAACTAATCCTATCATCACATAAGGATGGCCTCCAGTCCTAGACTGAGCTACCTGGTAATTGACCAGGTGCCTCCATTCCCAGAATGGCAGTTGCCCTTACATCTATCCTACTTGACATAATGGCCAATGCTCACATCTGACATGGGAGGAACTTAATCCTTTAGCCATGACAGAATGGTTCAGCCCTTACATTTGATCAAGTGGGAACACATCTCTCTATCACATCAGAATGGATTCTCAGTCCTAGACTGAGTTTTCCTGATAACTAACCAGGTGCCTCCATTCCTAGAATGGCAGTTGCCCTTACATATATCCTACTCAACAAAATGGCCAGCACTCATATCTGACATGGAAGGAACCTAAATCCTCTGACCATGATAGAATGGCTCAACCCTTACATCTGACCACGGAAGGAACCAATCCTCTCACCATGTCAGAATGGCTATGGGTCTCATCACTTTCCCTTGGAGGAAACCTCGATCTGGAGAACACCAAGCTTCTTCCTGAAGTACTCGAACTTCAGCCTAGCCAATGGCTTCGTCAATACATCAACTATCTGTTCCTCTGTCGCCACATACTGGAGCTTCACTGCTCCCCTTTGCACCATATCCCTAATATAGTGATACCTGATCTCGATATGCTTCGACTTGTCATGGAACACTGGATTCTCTGACAACTTCACGCAACTCTGGTTGTCACAATGTATACAAGTAGCATCCAACTAGAGATCAAATAAATCAGACAGTAGCTTCCTCAGCCATACTGCCTCACAACTAGCTGAACAAGCTGCGACATACTCTACTTCAGCTGTACTCAGTGCCACACAGGATTGCTTCCTGCTAAACCAATAGATCACACCTAATCCCATACAAAAGCAACATCCTGAAGTACTCTTCCTATCGATGGCACTACCTGCCCAATCTGAATCAACATAACCCTCCAGGTTAATTTTTTGATTCGCATCGTACTTGAGCCCATAATCAAATGTACCCCTCAGGTACCTCAAAATATGCTTTGCAGCAATCAAGTGAACATTTCTCGGATCTTTCAAGAACTGGCTCAATGTGTTCACAACAAAGCAATTGTCTGGTCTCATGTTTGTCAAGTACATTAAGGACCCAATCATATGACGATACATTGTAGCATCAATTGTCTTTGATGAAGCATCACTCAATAGCTTCAGGTTCGATGCCATAGGTGTGGCCATAGCCTTGCAGTCCATCATCCCAAACCTCTTCAGGATCTCTACTGCATACTTCCCTTGTCCAAGGAAGATTCCATCTGCACTCTGCCACACCTCCATACCTAGAAAATAATGCATCATACCCAAGTCCTTCATTTCAAACTCAGCAGTAAGCTTTCTCTTTGTATCAGCAATCAACCCATCCATACCTGTCACAAATAGATCATCTACATAAAGTAGAAGCATCACTGGATTTACATTTTCAAGCTTGTAGTAAAGGTTGGAATCTACTTTACTTTTGGTAAAGCCCAAATTGAATAGAAAGCTGTCAATTTTGCCGTACCAAGTCCTGGGTGCCTGT
Source organism: Pseudotsuga menziesii (assembly GCA_001517045.1). Lineage (NCBI taxonomy): Eukaryota > Viridiplantae > Streptophyta > Pinopsida > Pinales > Pinaceae > Pseudotsuga > Pseudotsuga menziesii. The sequence goes on along the minus strand of LPNX010243010.1, from coordinate 417,133 downwards.
TTCAAACCGTACAGGGATTTCTTCAATCTACATACATGAGACTCTTTGTCATGTGTCTCAAAACCAAGTGGTTGTTCTACATACACTTCCTCTTCCACTACACCATTCAAGAAGGCATTGTTGACATCCATCTGGTGTATCTTCCATTTCATTACTGCAGCCAGAGCAAGTATTGATCTAATGAAAGTGTATCTGGCTACAGGTGCAAAGGTTTCTTCATAGTTTATTCCTTCTTTCTGAGAGAAACCCCAAGCCACAAATCTTGCCTTATATTTTTCAATGCTACCATTTGCAGCATGCTTGATCTTGTAGATCCATTTGGAAGTTACAACTGACTTCCCTTCTGGTCTTGGGACAACATCCCAAACATCATTCTTCATGATCGAGTGGTAGTATTCTATAATAGCATCCTTCCATTCTTTCTGTTTTGCCGCTTCTTCATAACTGGAAGGTTCTTTATCAATGAAATCACATAGTAAGGCTGCATACCCGGAGCAGGATGTGGTCCTCTTTCTTTCTCTGTGATTCTCTTCTGGAGTCCCATACCTTTCTCCACCTTGGATAATTTGACATACCCAAGCAGGTTTCCTCTTATGAGGATTCTTCTCCAGAGGTGGATCTACAGTTCTTTGTGGTTCTTCATATTCTCGATCTTCTTCTTGAGTTTCTTCATTCATGGTTGTATCATGATTTCTGGGTGCTTCTGCTTCTTCAGGTTCTTCAGCAGGTCTCTTTCTGGATTTCTTGTATGATGTGTCTTCATCAAATGTCACATCCCTACTGATGTCAATATTCTTGTATCCTGGGAAATAGATTTTGTAAGCCTTCTAGCTTTTAGAGTATCCCACAAATATACCCTTCTTTCCTGAAGGATCTAATTTTGTTATCTTCTCTTTTGGAATGTGTATGCACACAGGACAGCCAAATATTCTGAGATGTATGACTTCTAGTTTCTTCCCGGAGAAGACTTCTTCAGGATTCTTGTTCTCGAGTACTCTATGTAAAGTATGGTTCTGTACATACACTGCTGTTCTGGAAGCTTCATCCCAAAGATGCATAGGAAGATCTTGATCATGAAGCATAGCTCTTGTAGCTTCCATGATAGTTCTGTTCTTCCGTTTCGCAATCCCATTTTGTTGTGGATTATAAGGAGTGGACAAATCCCTCTTCATCCCTGATTATTTACATAGCTCTTTGAATTCATTCGAAGTGAATTCTTCGCCATTATCTGATCGAAAGGTATTGATCTTCTTTTCAGTGTCATTCTCGATCAAGGCTTTGAATTCCTTGAACTAGCCGAATACTTTGTCTTTGTTCTTCATGAAGTAAACCCATGTCTTCCTAGAAAAATCATCAATAAAAGAAACATAATATGCATACCCTCTTAGTGAGCTTGATGACATAGGACCACATACATTGGAGTGGATGATTTCCAAGATTTTTTTTGCTTTGCTTTCGCTACTTGGAAATGTCTTCTTTGTGTTCTTCCCTTTCGCACATCCTTTGCAGACCCTGTCATGTTTTTCTTGTATTTCTGGAAAACCTTCAACAGCTTTTCTTGCAATATGTAGTGCTCTGTAATGCACATGTGCAAGCCTTCTATGCCAAAGTTCAATTGGTGCTACTGTGTGATGGACCAAGGATTGTTCTCGATGGCCCTTCAATTTGTACAAACCTCCTTCTTGTTCTCCAATCATCACCGCATTATCGATAGTCTTTCCTCTTGGCCACATGATGACTTGATCATCTATGAATGCAACCTTCATTCCTTTTGCATCCAATGTTGATATGGAGAGAAGGTTCTTCTTGAGTCCTGGCACAAACAATACTTCCTTCATTGTTATAGACTTTCCAGAGTCTAGCTTATAGGAAGATTCTCCACTACCCTTTATTGGATATATGGTAGTCATCTCCTAGCTTCACCTTGTGAGGTTATTCATGTTCTGAAAGTTTCACAAAGGATTACTTGAATCTAGTCATATGTTTGGAGACCCCACTATCAATAAGCCAATCATCACTTCCATGAGTAATGTTTCTCGTGAGAGTGGAAATCAAAACATATTCATCCTCGCTTGAAGAATGTTCACTTTCATATCTGGTTCTCTTCGATGAAGGTTCATCATCCTCTGCAGCATGAGCATGATTTCTTCTCTTGCTTCCCTTCTTCTTGTGAGAGCTAATTTTTTTCTTAGGACAATCTCTAGCAAAGTGTCCTTTTTCATCACATGTATAGCAAATGAACTTAGACCTATCTCTAGGCTTTCTAGAATTATTCCTGTGATGATAGTACTTACTTCTGTGATGGCTGGATCTAGGTTTCTTGTATTGTACTGTGAGAGCTTGAATTTCACTTCCCATCTTATCTTCTCGAGCTGCTATCCAAGCTTCTTCTTGAGAACATTCTTCCCACAGTCTACTGAACTTGACTAACTTCTTTCTAGTATAGATCCCTTGAATGAAAGAGCTCCATGTCCTAGGGAGACAATTCAAGGCGGTCATCACAATTTCTGCATTCTCCACTTCTTCATCTACTGCTTCTAATTGTTCCTTGATCTGAGAACCCTTGTGAAGTAAGACTGGATGGTCTTTTTATTCTAAATCTTCACATTCTTCAGTTGATTCCTTAGAGTCATATTCTAGTTTATGTTCTTCCCTTCAAACAATTTGGTTAGGGCATCAAACATAGCTTTAGGTGTTTTGAGGGAGGACACTTGTGGGATAACGTGATCCTTGATAGATTCAGCAATGATCCTCTTTGCCATAACTAGATTCTTCTTATGCAAGGCCTTAGCCTCATCTCCCTCTAGAAAAGGAACCTCCTCATGGATGTAGGAGCCCAACTCATTTTCTTCCAGGACTAGGGAGATCCTATACTTCCAGGATCGGAAGTTATTTGCTCCCTCAAGCTTTTCATCAAGCTTGGTATGATGAGACATCTTAACTGATAACCTCAAATGGAAATACAAAAGATTTAGATCTTACCAGGTAAAAATGTCGGATCTGGATTTGGAGCTGAAATCCTGTAGTGCTGGATCAAGAGAAAATTAGGGTTTTTCTTTTCCAGAGTTCTTTCCACCCAAATTCCTTGAAATTTATCCCTAAATTCGATTTTGGGGAGGAGATCAATCCAGGCCTGGGCTCACTGAAAAATTCCTCTTCTGTGAAAATCCCTAATTTCCGATAGCACTGTTGGGTCCAAAACTAAAAAACCTCAGAATTGGATTATGCTTCGACAAAAATATACGCCCTAAGGAGGAGAGTTATTTCACCTTATGTTTGCTGAAAATATGTGGAGGAAGATCCATAGACTAGGAAGTCCTAGTTCCCGCAGTTGCACAGTGTCTTCTTCTCAGGTTAGCTCTGATACCATGTTAGTTTTTCAACATTAAGCTAGCATTATTAGGATCTTTAACTGAGAGAATAACAAGCACAACAATCAAACACAAGAGACAATGAACACAATGTTTTCCCTCAAGGAAACCATAAATGGAGAAAACCCCACAACTTCCTCAGAGATAGAATCAACACCAAAATAGAAAATCCTAATACAGTAAGTGACATCCCGACAGCAGTAACCTTCTTCTTATCTAGCCCCAGTGTCTTCTCTTTCCTCAACTATGCACTACACTTGAGTGTTTATAAGTTGTGTGTTAAATAGAGACTCTATTTCTCTATTTATACTAATACTGGCATGACTAAAACCCTACTAGGGCCGACCTCTACTAGGAGAGTCTAATAACCCTAGTGCCCCAGAACTGCGGAGACTTTAACCCTTAGCCAATTGGAGGGTTACCCACAATGACTTGACATCACTTCTTTACATTATTGATCCTCCCGATTAGAACATCATAGCATGACAACATGACTCAATTACATAATAGATACATCCCGGAATAAACATCGGGTTACAAGACAAAGATACATAGATGAATACATTCTGAAGTTACAAATACATCAACAACACTTTCGTCGCTTATGTGTCATCATTGGATTTATGTGCTTCGTCCTTTCTGAATCTTCACACTTGTTAAATATGGAGTCCTAACTTAAATTTGTTTGTGGAAACAAACTGGCAGAGTGGCGGGACTTGTTCTCCCATGACGGTTTGAGAGGTAAAGCATTACTTGGTTATGCAGGATTACTTAGTTCAATCGAAGTAAGGCACCTCTTTTATTTACTTACGCAATTCATTAATTTGTGACGAGATCTAATGTAAAGTGTCTTAACCATCTTGATCCTAGATCACCTGCTGCTAGTTGTTATGCTACTTATAGACTTGGTTTTATAACTTGGTAAGTGTCGTTATCGTCAATGTAGCTACTACAGCTAAATTTCCTGTTCACTGATTAATCTTCGTTATGTTTTAAATTCACTAGTCTATAAGTCATTAATACATTTTACATTCTACATATTTTTTTATTATACCTATTAACATCTCTTATGTTCCTTTATTTGGCAAGTTATTATATGGGCGCAAGAGCAGACCTTTGATTTATTTTTTATGAGGGTTAAAATGTTTAACATGGCATATTGCATATGCCATCATTCACTAAGAGTTTAAGCTTAACACATCTCGTATTAGATTTTAATATAAGGCTGTAAGCCTAAAGTGTATATCATTTTAACTTATAAGGAGTGTTCCTTATGGCATTGCACCCTGGGATAATGCATCCTATGGACTATGTACTATTGCAAACTTACCATAATGAAAACATTGTAACATGTTAACATTGGGATAGCGTTTGGGTGGTGAAACTATATTGTATGGTATAAACATATGATAGTAGGGTTTAAGCTTTAAGTGAGAGGTTGTCACGTCTTAATGCAGTGAAACAAAACTATGGAGAGTGGGTTTTTATGTGAATTTAATCATTTCCAGCTGGTGCATTCAATGCATTTGGTGAAATGTGACAGCCTTCCCTTAGTCTTGGCTCACGATGGTTGTGTGTTGTTTGTCTTTTGGGGTTTTTCTCTTTGGCTCTGTGCAGGGGGAAAACCATGGAGGAAACCTCCAGACTGTGAGGTATGTCCACGTTAGTTTTAACACACCTGCACATTGGTTTGGTTTAACTTTTGTTCATGGACATACTTCTCATCCCTTGTTTGGCTTTTGTTTTGTAGGTGCTGAAAGGGAATGAGGAGTAGCATGGCTTTGCTTCTATGGGATCCAAACATTTGCACTCGTGGCCATGGTAACCTTGTGAGCAAGTTTTTATTTGCTACCTTACGGCCCTCTTGGGTAGAATGCGCATAGATTTTTGTTTGGATTTGGGTTTTATGCTATGGGTTTCGATGTGAGGTTTTAAATTTCACCTTCAGCATACGATTACAGACTTGGGTTTTGACCAATGTTGAAATGGCTTTGGCCGTGTATGAAATCGCACCCCCTATGGTTATGTGTATAAATTTTGGTTTGTAAAAGTTACTGGGGCTGTTAGCAGCGAAAAGAGGAATGTTTGGTCTTATAGCATACTTGGTTTTGGTTTATGCAAATCATGTTTTCATTGGGGAATTTTAGCCATGGGCTGCACCATTTCTTGCAATGGTGCATTATCCCATTGGCATGCCTTTGCAAACTTGTTTATAAATTTTAATATGATGACTGGGTAGTTTACTTGGAAAGCATTTGAATATGGATGCATACTCTTTGGATTAATTGATTACCATGGTTTAAGTTATGATGTGCATACCAGGATTTCACTGTGTTATTCTGTTGTTATGGTGGATCATGTGGGCATTTGTTGGCTTGAAGGTTCTCTGTATTACGGTGTTACTTAGTTTGTAATTTAAAGATATGGACATCGTGGGTACAGGCCATGCCGTGAATGGCATGAGCCTTCCCATAGTGTTCCGATAGTATAGCATAGGGTTAATTTTGATAGGACTGTGTATTAGATTTAAAGTTTGGCCGAGGCCATTACTTATGTGAGTTTTGTGCAATTGTTGTATTCGTAGTGCCATGGTTTAAAAACCCTCGATGGAGTTTTTTGTTTAATATGTATTGGTTGTATTATAATAACCACAACCCGCATACGATTTGATGTATAGAGTGGCTTGTGTAAAATGGTTATAGGATTTGGTTTTCTTTTTGTATATACATTACTTATGGTTTGTTATTATGGCTTTGCCTTGGTCTGGACATCCATGGGTTCGATGTCACGACCTCTATAGGAAAGAAGGGTTTTTAATGTAACAAGTTGTAATGAAATGTATTTTAATAAATAAAAACAAACTGGGCTTACATGCCCACAGGATTTGATCCTTGTTACTGTTTGCAATAGACGGATTTATGATATGATGTTGATGTTGTTTTACTATGATATGATTTACTGTATATGATGTATTATTTTAATTTGGCTATGGTAATGTTTGTTGAGTTGTTTAATTTTGTTTATGGTTATGTTTAGATGGAAAATTTAGAATTGTGGATTCTTCTATATGAAATATGATTAAAGAGTTGTAAAGGACCACATGGATGGTCACGATGCCTCCTCTGATTATTGATAATGTTGTTTCATTTATGTGGATTATTGTTAATGTAAATTTGTAATATGGATACAGACCTTGAAATGTATTAGATGAGTTATTTAATTTTGGAATTAAATGTATACATAGTTTTCATATATGTTTATATGTGATGGCCTTATCTCTATATGTATATATTTATTTATCTATAAAGTAGTTATGTTGTAAATAATACCCTAAGGTATCTATTTAGTATATTTAATTCTTTAAACTTACTCCTATGATTAAATCTACTATAATCTAAAACATGTCTCTACTGAAAAATGTAATATGTTAGTAGAGATATAAATAATAGGTGAACAATAAATAGCAGGTCTTGATTTACCTAGTTTACAGTAATAATTTCTAAATATTGAATGAATACAAAAATAAACTTTAGAGATGAAATCCTAGTTATATATAGCCTATGATAACATTTATAACCCTAGGGAGTAATTGAAAAGAATACAAACCCTAGCAGACCCTAGGAGGAACTTCAATTACATAGGGTTAGTAAATACATTGGTAAATTCATCTAACACATTCATTATATAATATAGTAGATAGCATGGATAGTCCAGGGTTAGATTTTAAGAAAAAGTAACCTTAGTAGATATGGACATAACCATCATTTCCAGAGTTAAAATATATAAAGAGAATTTATATGAAGCAGCCAGCAATTTACCCTAGAAATGAACTTGACATACTAAGAACTCATACCTGTAATTTTTCATCCTAAAGCTCCTCAAATGGTTGAACGTGCAGACTTTTTCAATAACCATCATTATCAATTTAAGATAGATATGACCTCTGATTTTGATGACCAAATCACTTGGGAACTACCATGTTCCTCCCAACCATGACCCGAAACCATTCCTGGTTCTAATCCAGATCCCCCCGAGCTGGACTCCAACATGAAAGTAGCTTAGAGCTCCTAAGGTAGGGTTTCCTAACTGGTAATCAGTTCTGAATCAATCCTCTTTTCCTTGCAGGAAAAGTTCTCCAAGAAAACACTAGAGAGAAAAAGCAGGTAGAATAATAATTCTCCTAGATAAAAATCAGAACCCCAATCCTTTTCTTGGCTTGAGTCTTTACAGACAAACCAGTCAAAGGGGCAGTTAAATCAAGAAATCCTTGATTTCTTGATTTAACCCTATTTTAATTAATGGGGTAATTTTTCCAATACTTAACTTAGAAACTTTTAACTAGTTCCTAGTTAATCTTTCATAGCTATTTCACTATTTATTAAACCTTTAATAATAAATAATAATTGGTGGAGCTTCTCTTCTTTCTTTATTCAATTATATAATTAATCATAATTAATTTTTTATACATACTATGTATAAAATACATAGTATTATAATACTTGTTAGCATTTGTCTTTGGGCATCATGTATTATGATCCCTAGACTTAAGGACACTTCTTCATGAAGGTCAAGTAGATAGATGGCTTAGTTCTACTATGCTAGGGAACTTTAAACATCCTTGCATGTTGAATTTCCCTTGTATAGTGTGGTAGTTCTTGAGTACTTGATGAGAATATAGAAATTGGAAATTTCATTTAATCACTTAAAAATAAGTATGATGAGATCAATATTATTCTCGAGTCATTTTCACTCAGAGGTGATTTTAATCTTTTCAGTAACCCCTAGTGCTTACTAAAGCCCATACTCAATGCTTATAACAGGGAGTTACAAACATAGTGCAATTCCAGAGCTCTTGCTCAACACTAAATGCTAGGATGTACTTGTACGATACACCTAGGGATACAATGGCCAAGGATTTGATGCTCCAGAGATTATGCTCAACATCAACATGGAATGCTCTAGAGCTTATGCCCAACATTTCCAATTATATTTTCATGTGTTCCAGAGCTTTATGCTCAACAAAAATGTAAGTAGTCCTATGCTCCAGAGCCTCTCGCTGAACACAAAACATCTCATCGATCATGTGCTTCAGGGTCCATGCCGAACACAAAACATTTCATCAATCATGTGCTTCAGGGTCCACGCCCAACACAACCAAGATATATCTATACATATATATCATCAACAATTGGCTTACGCCCAATATACAAAACAAATCATCATGTTCATATGCAGTGGGGTCTTTGACCCAATATAAAAATAAAACATCAATATAATCATCATGATCAAGAGGCTCATGCCTATAAATGGTAGGTCCAAAAATTGAAATATTACACCTACATTTGTCGATATTGAGATTCATATACAATAGCTTATGAGCGGCTACTTCAAAGATTGATTCGCTTTTCATCTGAAAGATAGGATAATTTCTCAAACATTCATTTGAAAACTTCCATCCTCCTTTTTAAAGTTTCAATATAGAAACTATAATATAATATGTGATTATAAATTCTGTAAAAGTTTTAATATTTAAAGATATTTCAATTTTTGAATTTAAATTTAAATAAACAATATAGAAGTATTAAAACTTTGTAGGTCTGAAAATTTTATTTTATTAAACATAATAAGCCTACCTATGACCTCTGTGTCCTGGCATGGAATTCCATGAATTTCCACTAGTGGTTTAAGAGGTATAGAGAAAAAAAAATTCAAATATTTGTCTCTCTTATAATTAGTCCATGCCCTCGGGCTAGCAGGGACTATATGAATGGGCTTGCCGTCAAAATATTACTCTTGCACATGTCTCAATGTAAATTTACGTATTTTATCATAACTTTTGTTCAAAACTATGAATGCCACCTTTTTATTAACCTATCCAAATATACAAGATCTTTTGCCCACCAATCATTTAAATTGTGGTCTTATTTGACCTCTTTTCAAGGCAAGTTCATATAAAAATCAGGTGATTTTTATATAGAGCTTAGTTTTTCCATAAGTATTTTGGACTAAAATTTCCAAGTCGAGTAATGCTAAAAGAGTCTTTAGCATTACTTTGATGGCATTTACTGCTTCGTTGCATAAATATGGCAGAAACGTTTTCGTAATGTAAGCATTTAAAAATGATGCTGGTGGCAATGTGTCTATTGAACATGTTTGTTATTTGTTGTCACTAGACAGGTTTGATGTTGACTTGTTAGTCCTTTACGTCAGCACATAATCTTGGGAATTCAAGAACCTCATGTTATTGCTATTTCCTCACTACTGTTGATTCCAAATGCTATTTCTATTTCCTAGCTATTGCTGACTCCTTTTCCTTTTCCTGTACATAGGTATTCCCTATAAGCCATTTAACACAGCCAGGATATGTTAATATCATACTGCAAGCATCCATAACACTGCAAGTATCCAGAACAAACCAAACACAGATATGGTACTGTGCGTTGAAGCAAGATGCGGCTGAATGTTTGGGTAAACATTTGTATGCAGAATTATGTTATGTTTCCATTCGGATATAATTAGCTGTAGGCTCTTTTATTGAAAAATATTGGAGACATCTGAAGCTAGATAATTTTCAACTGGGAAGACACAATGCAATGTATATAAAGGTTTTACAACAAATGAACAATATTTAATATTTGGTTTGTTTTGTTTCAATAATTGTATGATGTTAATTCACTGATTTATACCCGTTGATTCAGTGGGATTGAGTTAACAACTCGAGATGCATTAATTTCATAAACTTGTGTAAGCAGTGATTACCTATCATGCAAACTCATATATGTACACTTCAAGATTCCAAAATTACAGTGAAAGGTGGACTATATCTTGTAGACCAGAGCATTAACTGTAATTGGATGTATGTTGGGCCATGAATCAAATATTTCAGCGTCTAACAAAGAAAATGAAACAATCAATTCTTAAATAATTTAGCAGCAAATGGAACAATTAATTCTAGTATTTGATTATTTTATTGCCTATCTCTACTAAATGCAATATTTTGATGTCAGACCTTTTGTATTTCAGAACAGAATGTGGAGGTCTTAGTACCACATATAAACGTTATAGCTTATAGTTTTATCAACATCTAAAGCATGAGGACATGCCAGGACACCATTTGCAAAGTCACTATATAGCATCTTAACCCCTCTTTTTACTCTTGGGTATGTCCTCTATCCCTTCCAGGAGAGTTGGTATTGCTCCCTCCTCTTTTATCCCTACCCCCTGAATATCTGCTATTCTCTTTTCCTGAACTTTTTTCAATGAATCCGTCGGTAAGCTTGGAAAATACCATATCTGGGAGATCAAATTTTAAGTGATTATCTCTATTTCTGGGTTTTTTCTGGTCTTGGAAGACCCTTTTTTCCTTAACGTTTTTCAATGAATCAGTCAATAAGACTAGAAAATATTATATTTAGGCGATCAAAATTTAAGTGATACTCTCTAATTCCAGGTTATTTTGTTCTTGGAAGACCCTTTTTTTTTGTTCATGATGTTCGCTTTATGCTCAGGTGGAATCTCCTATTTTGTTTCATCTGTTTTTTATCGAAGGATTGAAGGGAAGCAATTTTTGAGGCCTGAGTACTTTTTAGCAACTAAGTTTTAATTATAATAATACATAACATTTTTTTGATTTTTTTGACCTTTATGAATGTCCGAAAGAAACTGGAGTCCTTTATGAAGTTGGGCATTCATTATAATTCCAATACCCTTGTTCCATTGTGAGGATCGAGCATCCAGATGATACGAAATAGCTACAATTCAAATCCCTGCAAAAATACCCAGAAATTTCAACAACCAGATCTTATTCCTGATTGAAACGGTACATTACCATTACAATGCCTCTACTAGAAACGTCTATACGATGTGGATCTTACTCCTCATTGTAGTTTTATTGATTCAATTGGTGTATGTCTAGTTCAGGATATAATTGTATAAGATAAGGGGTTAAATTCACCATTCCCAACAGGAGAGCAACCATGAGTGATATATTAATGAATTGCAATAGCTGGCATCGCTAGGCATTGTCTTCCATTATCTGGGTTCATGAATCCCTTTTCCCAAAACAACAACCGACAAGTGCTCATGTCCTTACCTCTATTGAGTTTTCTATTTACTCCTCATGGTCCATGTCCAGAAATAATATTTCAAATATTCCCCCTGTAAGCTTTTATAACTTGTTCTGAGACCTGGATTACTAGAGAATAAAGATTGGTTTACCAGCATATTCATGTATTAGACACTTGTGAATCAATTGAGTTTATTGTTTTGGACATATTATATATTTCCCTAGGAAGGAGAGTTTCAACATTGTTGAATTAGTAATAGGATGTGAGATCCATGCTTATAATTTTAATTTATTGGACTATGATGGTAGTGTTATAAAATCATTGGAATGTGCAATAAAAGTGGGCCAAGTTCACAGAATCAGGAAAACATTTGTCAATAGAAACATTTGTCATGTTTATTACTGCTTGCTGACAACTTGGAAGATAAGTAAACTATCTGGGAGAAACCTTGGCATTCGTAACCTCAAGATTTAATATGTGTTGGTTTTCTTTATGCATGGCTTGCAATCGTGTCCAGGGAGCTAGAATCCTCAAGTCAAGGTGTGGAGCCAAAATGATCTCACACATGCATTGCTTTCTTCAAGGCTGTGGTAAAGTAAATTTTTTCTATTTTCATTGATTGAAATACTTGTTATGAGTATTTAGAGAGTTCTTGAATTCATTTCATAAAATTGTGTAAAAACTATTATTTCAGTAAAGCAAGTAAACTGAGGGGAAGGCAGGGGAGTGCGGCTCTCTTCAACAGCAGCACTAAAAACTTCATGAACAACTTCAAAAACAACCTACATGAAAGATGTACACCGCTGGCTGTGACTCACTGATAGACTTTACAAAATCAATTTTTGTTCCTTCAGGACTATTGTAGCTTCACTACTACTACTAACAGTACTGAGTAGAAGATGTTGCAGCTGGCTGTTACATCCGGCAACACTCTATATGCTTAAATCAACTAGCTGCGACTGCTGACGTCACTTACAGCTCATGTACAACTCTGTTGGAGCTCACTATTTTTCACTGATTTGATTACCCATGCATCCAAAAACTTATCATGAATATTCTACAAACTTAATAAACAACATTCTCATCAAAATAAACTCGGTTTGGTTCGGCTGTTACTACAGACTGTCATAAAAACTAAAACTGAGTTTTTCAACTAAAAAAAAGAGTAAAATAAAATTACATAGGAAAATATCAGAGTTTCAACTTTGTTTCTATTACGTTATGTTGTTCATGTTCAACGTTTGAAATATGGTTTACAAACTAGGTATATATAGGATAATGGCTAAGTCAGTCATTAAATACAAGCCGGCCCTTTATTTATACAAAAAACAAGATTCTATATAAATAATTTACTGTCTGTTACAGTTTGATAGAGTTTGAACAAATGTGCTGCCTCTTCAAAAAATAGATCCGCTCAGCTGACATATAAAAATGGTTTTTTATGATTTAATAATTTGTTGTTTTGTCAGGCGTTGAGGCGATGTGGTTGTGCTGTGACTCTTCAATGTTGCAGCGGCCACAAGCTGAACGGTGATGGCTCTTCAAAATTTTGGCAGCTGATGTTGCCGCTTCAAAATTTGTTGCAGCTTGGCGGTGGAGTAATTACATAATTCCAACATTCTCCCCCTTAATTACTACACTTAAAAAACAAAATTTTGTAACACTTGATTTCTATTACAACTTACAAACCCCAATGTTTTTCCTATAAAGTTCAAACAAATCTTTTCCCAATGGTTTTGTAAACAAGTCTACAAACTGATTTCTTGATGTGCAAAATTCCACATTGATTGCATTGTTGTTTATAAGTTCACAAATAAAATGATACTGTGTATCAATATGTTTACTTCTTTTGTGAAAGACGTGATTTCTTGATAGTGTAATAGCTGAGTTATTATCACAAAATATTGGATTTGGTTCATTTGGTTCATGCTGTAACTCATAAGGAGTTCTTCTCATCCATACTATTTGAGATGCAGCTACTGTTGCAGCAACATACTCTGCCTCAGCAGAGGATAATGTCACTATGGGCTGCTCTTAGATGCGCATGCAACTGATCCCGATCCAAAACTGAACACATATCCAGATGTGTTCTTTCTATCATCAATAGAACCTGCAAAATCACTGTCAGTGTATCCAATCAACTTAAAATTTGAATTAGATGTATACTGGATACCAAAATTTGTTGTTCTGGTAATATATCTTAGGATTCTCTTTCTAGCTTGCCAATGGGTACTCTTCGGTGTTTCCATAAACCTTGAAATCAAACTTACTATAAACATTATATCAGGTCTTGTTGCAGTTAAGTACATGAGACTTCCAACCAGTCTCTTATACATCGTTGGATCAACCTTTGACCCATCATCTTCCTTACTAAGTTTTGTGCTAGTTGCTATTGGAGTTACAGCTGGCTTACAAGTCAGCATTTTGAATCTTTTCAATACATCATTTGCATATTTAGACTGACATATAAAAATACCATCTTCAGATTGAATTACTTCAATACCAAGGAAATATTTCATCAATCCTAAATCATTCATCTCAAATTCTATTTTCATGGCTTTCTTGAACTCATCTACAGACAGATCTCCAGTGAATATCAAATCATCCACATATAAACAAACAATCAGTATTTTACCTTTGTATAAAATGTTGGTTCACTTGGAGTTCTGCTAAATCCTTCACCATTCAAATATTCATCAATTCTGCTGTACCAAACTCTGGGTTCCTGCTTCAATCCGTACAACGCTTTCTTCAATCTGTAGACTTTGTCTTCTTGTCGATCAACCTCATATCCTTGAGTTTGTCTTACATAAACCTCTTGTTATAAATATCCATTCAAAAATGTAGACATTACATCCATTTGATGTACATACCATTTATTATGAGCAGCAATAGCTAATACCATTCTTACTGTATCGAGTCTGGATACAGGTGCAAATGTCTCATTATAATCAATTCCAAGTTGTTGACTAAACCCCTGAGCAACAAGTCTTGCTTTATATTTTTCAACATCACCATCAACAATTAACTTAGTTTTATAAATCCATTTGACACCAATACAATTTTTATCTTCAAGTAAATCTACAAGATTCCAAGTATTATTTATTTCTATGGCATCAATTTCTTCATCCATTGCTTTTATTGAAACATCATTTTTAACAAATTCATCAAAATCTACAGGATCACATGCTATAAATGCAAAATTTGAAACTTGATCTACTTCATCATTGTGTTCATACAATTCTCTTAAACTTCTAGTCTTCTGACCTCTAACTCTGTTTCTTAATGATGCCAATGTAAGATTTGATTCATTTCTTACCACCGATCCTGTTCCATGTCGTCCACCAACACTTGAAGGTTCACCATGTTCATGAGCTTTGGGCGTTCTCGAAGGTGTCCTTGCTGCTGGTGTATGTGGATTCAACTGTCCTCCATGTGTGCCCTATTCATCTTCTTCATCTTCTGTGTGAGGTGTTACAGCTTCCACACCAACTAATTTATCAATGCTCCCATCCCATGCTTCTTCTTCTTTAAACACCACATATCTGCTAATTACATACTTTTTGGTGATGGGATTATAAAGTCTATATGCTTTAGATTCTTCACTATATCCAACAAAAATACATTTCTGGCTTCTATCATCTAACTTTCTCCTCAACTCTTCAGGTACATGTGCATATGCTACACAACGAAAAATTCTTAAATGAGATATGCTGCTACACTTACCGCTCCAAGCTTGCTGAAGAACTTGATCCTTCACACTCTTCATTGGGATTCTATTTAGGATGTACACTGAACAAGTAACAATGTCTCCCCAATATTCATTTAAAAGATGCTTCTCCTTCATCATACTTCAATTCATGTTCATAATGGTTCGATTCTTCCTTTCTGCTACACCATTGTGTTGTGGAGTGTAGCGTGCAGTAAACTGCCTTTTAATTCCATGATACTTACAAAAGTCCACAAATTCATTTGACATATACTCACCTTCTCCATCTGATCTCAAGACTTTAATAAATTTTTTACTCTCTTTTTCAGCCATAGCTTTAAAACTTTAAAACACATCAAATGCTTGAGATTTCTGTTTTAGCAAATACACCCAAGTTTTTCGACTGTAATCATCAATAAAAGACATAAAATAAACATTAATAGTCAAAGAAGGTGTTTGCATCGGTCAACACAAATCTGTGTGTACCAGCTCCAATGGTTCGTTTTCTCTGTTTGAGACTCCAGAAATAAATTTCTCTCTATGATGCTTTCCCAATATGGAACTTTCAGATGAGCTTGTTGGCTGCTCAATGCTCGGCAATCCTTTTACCAACTGCTTCTTCTGTAGCAATTCTAAACCACCAAAATGTAAATGGCCATATCTCAAATGCCATAGCCATGATTGATCTAAACTCTTAGTTTTATAAGCATTCAAAGAGTTAGTCAAATCATTTCTCATAGTCAGCGGAAACATTCTATTCTTTGTCATCTCTACTTTGGCAATCAACTGTTTACTTGGATATTTATCATAAATAGTGCATACCTTTTTCTTAAAGAATACTTTGTACTCTTTCTCTAACAATTCTCCAACACTCAATAAATTACACATCAAACTAGGAACATAATAAACATCATGAATAGTTCTTCTTTTACCATCTTTTGCATACACAACAATCACACCTTTACCATTAAATTTTACCTTACAGTCATTACCTAACTTTACTTCAGACTGTATGCTAGTATCTAGACTTGAAATTTAATTCCTTATTTCTAGTCATGTGGTTGCTGCATGCATTGTCCAAAAACCTAATATCTTTTGAACTTTCCTAGGTGACATTACAAGTCAAAAACGTAGGATGCTCTTCATTTTTAGTCTCCTCTGTCATGTGTGTAGACAACTTACTAGCATCTGCTTATTTCTTCCAACACTTGTTAGCAAAATGCCCAAATTTATTACAATAAAAACATTGAACTTTAGATTTGTCATACCTCTGATTTCCTGACTGTCCTGCTCTGCTGCTACTCTCCCTTACGCTAGGAGTACTCTGTTGTAACTTCTCTTCATTTTCAGAGTCATTTCTGCTATCACTATGACCAGCACTTCGTCCTCCTCTTCCTCTGTTACTAGCTCTTCCTCTGCCTCTACCTCTAGTAACATTTGACTCATATTTAAAAGCATTTTCTAAAGGAGTATCATCATACTTGTTCATTCTTGATTCATGAGCAAGCAACAAACTAGTCATCTCATCAATGTGCATTTGACTAAGATTTTTAAATTCTTCAATTGGGACATCCACTGCTTCAAACTTCTTTGGCAAATATCTTAGCAATTTTTCAATCAGACATTGATCTCAAAGATCTTCACCATACTGTCGTATTTGGTTTACAACACTCATGACTTGTGTCATGAAATTATCAACAGTCTCACTGTCTTTCATCTTCAGATTCTCAAAGTCTCTTCTTAAATTCTGCAACTTAACATTCTTCACCTTGGTCACACCTTGATAGCACGTTTCAAGAGTGTCCCAAGCTTTCTTTGAAATCTCAACACTTGATATCTTTGGAAAAATAGATTCACTTAGGCCTTGCTGAATAAGACCAAGAGATTTATTATCTTTCTTTTGATTTTCCATCAACAAAACATGTTTAGCATTTTTCAGAGCCAATTGAGCCGCTTGATCAGCTGGTTTAGGATAGCTAATCGTAACAAACTTTCAAAGATCCTGAGCACGCAGGATAGTTCTCATTTTAATAAACCATGTGTCGTAATTTCTTTCAGACAACACTGGAATTTGTGGTTGTACTACACTGTTGTTAGTAGCCATTTCAATTAATTTCAAAAACAAATGGGCAATAAAACTTAACGAGGCTCTTAAATGAGAGATGAAACTTAACCACGCTCTAATACCACTAAGGGGAAGGTAGGGGAGTGTCGCTCTCTTCAACAACAGCGCTAAAAACTTCATGAACAACTTCAAAAACAACCTACAGGAAAGCTGTACATTGTTGGCTGCGACTCATTGACAAACTTTACAAAATCAATTTTTGTTCCTAGAGGACTGTTACAGCTCAGCTGCTACTGCTAACAGTACCGAGTAGAAGATGTTGCAGCTGGCTGTTACAACTGGCAACACTCTTTACGCTTAAATCAACTAGCTGCGGCTGCTGACGTCACTTATAACTCATGCACAACTCTGTTGCAGCTCACTATTTTTCACTGATTTGATGACTCCTGCATCCAAAAACTTATCATGAATATTCTACAAACTTAATAAACAACATTCTCATCAAAATAAACTCGGTTTGGTTTGGTTGTTACTACAGACTGACATAAAAACTAAAACTAAGTTTTTCAACTAAAAAAAAAGAGTAAAATAAAATTACACAAGAAAATATCAGAGTTTCAACTCTATTTCTATTATGCTCTGTTGTTGATGTTCAATGTTTGAAATATGGTTTACAAACTAGGTATATATAGGATTATGGCTAAGTCTGTCATTAAATAAAAGCTGGCCTTTCATTTATACAAAAACGGGATTCTCTGTAAATAATTTACTATCTGTTACAGTCTGACAGAGTTTGAATAAATGTGTTGCCTCTTTAGAAAATAGATCCGCTCGTATGACATATAAAAATGGTTTTTTATGATTTAATAATTTGTTATTTTGTCAGGCGTTGAGGCGGTGTGGCGGTGCTGTGACTCTTCAGTGTTGCGGCGGCCACAAGCTAAATGGTGATGGCTCTTCAAAGTTTCGGCAGCTGATGTTGCTGCTTCAAAATCTGTTACAGCTTGGTGGTGGAGTAATTACATAATTCCAACACAAACAACAAATGGAAAATAAATATAGAATCATGAATTGTTAAGTTTTCCATGTTTCATATTTTTCTTTTCTACATACATGTTCAAGTTGCAAGTACAAAGTGTATTCATTTTTTTGTCAGATGCATTGAAAAATTTCAACCTCTATTATAATGTCCTAAGTTTTTTTCTCTCGATATAATTTTTTTTTAATTTTGTATGGTTAATGCAATTCCAATTGATTAAATTAACTCAGAAGCATTGAGATATGGATGGACAAGATCATTATAAGTATGAAAATCATCCTTCCAACCTCTACGATTTTCCCAAGAAATACAAAGGCGAAGTATTCATTCAGTTATCAAATGTGTAATGCTTGTCCATAGTTACAGAACCGTCCCATATGCATATCAATCGCCTGGGTATAAATACTAAGTCTCGTTCACCTAACTCAACGTATTCAGAGGATCCCTCCACACAAACCCTTACCTTACTCTTCGAGAATATAATAAGTCTCACCCGCCTCGTATTTCAGAGCAAATTTCCCCAGTGGACAACCCCACTTGGGCCAGGTTCGGATGAAAAGCTCAGCCAAACGAGACTATGAGGGATGCATGTCAGTAATTCTTAGTCCATATCCATCTCCCATAGAAAAATCAATCACATAGAATTATGATCAAAATCGTGCCATGATAAAGGCGTTCTCTGCAATGACAACAAAACAGCAACCCAGAAAATACTAAAATAAATTCCCCCTCAATTGAGAATTGCCAAATTTCAACAATAGTAAGAAAACAACTCAGAGTACTATAAAACAAATCCATGCCCTTCGCCCTCTCCATCCAAACTCGCCCAATCTCAACCATAACAGCAATATTCTTCCATAATATAAGAAAACTCTGCTCTAAGATTTGAATTTGCTGTAGAAAAGGTCCCATGTCTTAAGCTATGAACAACCTTTTTCCGGAAGGGGCCTAAACCCTATTGTTGCAACTCAAGATTAGCTTTACAACGAGACGTTGGCATTATCCATGTTGCGGTTCCCTCTATGTTCCCGGGTCAAGTTAGGGTAACATCCGACAGAGAGTTGTAGCAGATCCAAATACCTTTACAAACTATTTAAACATATACATAAAGCAGAGACTGATGCCCTCACAAACTATTTAAACATATACATAAGACAGGGACTAGCTGCCTTTAGCCACCTCCCTAGTTCTAATTCAAAGTTGATACATGGTAGAAAGAATATGGCCCGAGGTAATGAAATCATAGTTCTAATTCAAACTTGATACATGGTAGAAAGAATATGGCCTGAGGTAATGAAATCATTTTTCTTCTGTTAGTTTAGTGATATATATGCTTTGAAACCTAAGTTTGTGAATTATATGCTCCGAAGTATGGTTGTGGTAGTTTTGTGATTTATTGATATAATAGCTGATTGTGATTGTCCTTTAATTTGCTTGTGTGTTATATTTGTATTGTTTTTGGTTGTTGTTTGAGTAACTAAAATTTGTTATTTTTGTTTTATAGGTTTACTTTGCATCAATATACAATGTAACTTTTTATTTGGGATTTGTTAGAAATGTGTTTATGAAAATAGATTTTAGTAATTACATCGAGCATCTCATAGAGTTGGTGAACTCTCTTTATGCAATAGGAGTTTAAAATAAATAAATAAAAACCTATATAAATTTATTAATAAAGTAAAAAAAAGGTAATTGATATGTTTATTTTTTTAATAAAATTAATATAGAAGAATATCAATTTAATAAATAACATAAACTAATTTACATCTCCCTATCTTGGATTTTAAAGTATTACCTTACTCTAAATACAATAAAATTAAACTGGATTTATCTATTCATCCTTAAACTCTCATCCTTAAACTGGATTTATCTAAAGCTTTTGACAGAGTTAATTGGACCTTTATCCATCTCTTACTTATCCAAATCGGAGTTCCCCTTGTTGGGGTTAACTGGATAATGGGTTGCATCTCTTCAGCCAACTTTGTTGTACTTATAAATGGTTCTCCTTCCTCTTTCTTTCCTGCAACTCGTGGAATCAGGAAGGGCTGTCCTTTGTCCCCCCTCTTGTTCATTCTGGTTATAGAAGGGCTTAGTCTATTGATCAAGGACGCCAAGCGGAGTGGAAAAATTAAAGGAATCAAAATTTCTTCTCAGCTATCCCTCACTCATTTACTATTTGTAGATGATGTGATTTTATTTGGTCTGGGTTCTTTTGAGGAGTGGTTGGCTTTTAAAGCCATTCTTGATATTTTTTGTGAAGCCTCAGGCATGAGTATTAATGTGAACAAATCTTGTTTTCTTCATAATGATCTAGATGAGGCACTTCTCCAAAGAATTACTGGTCTCCTCCCTTACAGATTTGATTATCTTCATAAGGGTTTTGGTTATCTTGGCTACTTCCTTAAACCGTTGAGTTATTTGGTAAAAGATTGGCTCTGGTTGGTTTCAAAATTTGAAAAAAGAATATCTCATTGGACTAATAGGCTCCTTTCCATGGGGGGTCGTCTGGTCCTTATTCGATCTGTTCTCTCGAGCATGCCAGTTTACTGGATGGCATTGGTTCCGATTCCATCCTCAATCTTAGATAAGCTCAGAAAGATGATTTTTTCCTTTCTGTGGGGCTCTTCATCAAAGACAAAAAAATTCCATCTAGCTGACTGGCATCTTTTGGCTCGTCCTACTTCTCATGGTGGCTAAGGAATTAAACATCTTCCTAGCTTTAGTCTTTCCCTGAGGATGAAAAGTTTATGGTTAGATTTAAATAGCAAAGGCATCTGGCATCTTCTTATTTCTGTTAAATATTTGAAAAATAAGCCTCTGCATTTATGGTTCAGGGATAAGAGCTTCAATTATAGAAATGCCTCAATCATATGGAGGGGGTTCATCTCTACCATATCATGGATTGGCAAAGGCATCATCTGGAAAGTTGGTAATGGTGCTTCTATTAGCTTGGGTGCATACCCATTCGTTGGTATGGGATCATCCTTTACCCTGCCAAGAGATTTGAGAGATTACTTGGAGGACTTTGGAATTTGCACCCTAGCTCAAGCTTGTAATCAAACTCCCTTTGCCTCAGGTTACTGGTTCTTGGTTGAAGATCTTGATCTTGTTGGTGAATGGAAAGCTGTTTGGGATAATTATATTAGAGGCTTGGAATATGGCCGCATTCGTCTCTCTGATCAAAATGATACTCTATATTGGTCTCATAATAATTACATAGGCCCTTTAATTGCAGCTGAAGGTTATAATTGTGTATTCTCTGACAGTTGTGCAGAGATAAGTGATACAGTTCTGGAAATTATTTGGACTCTGAATATTCCCTTGAAAATTACATGTTTTATTTGGCTAATGATCAGAGGGAATATTTTAACCTGGGATCAACTCCAGAGTAGAGGTTTTAATGGTCCCAGTCGTTGTGTTCTTTGCGAAGGCAATCTGGAGGATATTCATCGTCTGGTTTTTTTTGTCCCTTCACTGTGCGTATTTACTCACATTTCATGGATAAGTATAGGTGCTCTTTTCCAATTTTTAACTCTGTCCACTCTTTTTTGGATCAATGGTTCAATACCTCTGCGTGATCTGCTCCATTCATATACTTGCCTCTGTTTATTTTTTGGGGTATTTGGATCCTCCGGAATCACTGTTTATTTGAAAGTAGGAGACCGTCCTTCTCAACTCTGATCTCCAGGATTGAAGGTTTGATAAATTCTTACCGTGCGCCTATAAAAATTCATAAAATCCAGAACATTGGCTCTAAACCCTTAAAAGCCTTTCCCTGTGGATTCTTCGATGGAGCTGCTACGGAGAAAATAGGTGGCTCAGGGTTTGTGATTTATATCAATGATTCTCACTACTTCAGTTTTTCTTTGGGTTGTGGAAGAAGCTCGAACACCAGAGCGGAATTATTGGCTCTTTGGGCAATTCTTAGAGTAAGTTTAATGATGGGAATTCCTGTGCAATTGATTTATGGTGATTCCATGGTTATCATATCTTGGCTTAACCGAATTTCTGCACTTGATGTTCCTTCACTGATGCATTGGTGTAACGACATAAGAACTATGCTTCAATTGGCCCCTCCGGTGATCTTCAAACAGACATTTTGTGAGCATAATAAGCTGGAAGATGAACTCTTGAAATAGACCCTGCATTTGGACATGAAATATGGTTATTTCACAGAAACCATGGATGGTTTGGTTATAAATCATGGCAATCTTGATCTTTTTTAGAGTAGTTGATTCTCATATTTATTCAGCTTATGTTTTTCAGCAATTGATGGATTATCTTTATTTGTACTATTTGAGTCCTTTTTGCCAGCATGTCTTGCTCAGAATTGTCTTGTTTGAAGATCATCTTCGATATTCTCAGCATTTTCTGACCTGATCTATCAGGGATGATGAGGAAAGTCTGCTATAATCAGACTTTTTCTTCTAGTATTACTGTTATGTAGTTGTCATTTTATGTTTGCATGTGATGGATCTGGATTTATCAGTCATCATGTTGGTATGTAAATGATGTCTTTTGATTCATATGAATAACAAAGACTGGTATTTTTTCCTCTGAAAAAAAATACAATAAAATTAAAATAAATTATACAACTATTATCTAATTAGAAGCTATTAAAATTTTAAATACTAAGATATATAGAGAGAGAGAGGGCCATGTAACAATTGCAGAGCGTTGTGGTTGGTGTAATTAAATTTATGCATAGCAAGACGAGGCAATCCTTTTAGGAGAAATTTTGATGTAAGCTCTTTGGAGCAATACAGTATTGTAAGCTCTCATGAGCAACTCAAGTTATTCTATAAACAACATCAAAAGCAGTGTAACTGCTTATTTCCTGCCTTCGTTGATATGGGTGATTTTGGGAAGGCAATAGATTTAGTATGGGTGATTTTTCCAGAGGTAAGGCAGATTGATTTAGCATGGGTGATTTTTCCATAGGTAAGGCAGATGGCCTAGATATTAATGCATACATTTTTATTAATATTAATGTATCTATTTTCATCCCATTTCATCCATTGGAATACTTCTAGACATTGACAGTATGCCTAATAGTCCTCTAGAAAAAGATAATTGATGTTTGAAGGTTGCAATATTTCTACATTCAATAGATGCTATGTATTGCTCACTACCTCATTGTCAAACTCATGGCTCACACATGAATGTATGGTTTGAGTGTTATCCATTTTCATCTCATTTCATTCATTGGAATACCTTAATTTCCAACAGAAGTTTATAAATTTAGTGGCTGGTTGTTTGGAAACTTATGAATTGAGTTCAGATATGCCCAGTCATGTTTTATGTCTTTGCACAATACAATTTCCTTTGGCTCTCTTTAAAGAATGGGGAGTCATCTTTTATGTCTTTGCATAATACAATTTCCTCTGAGATTGTTGCAACTACCCACTTTGATATGTTGCTACCGCGGACAACATTCCAAAGATAATCTAAGCATTTTTAAAACATTTCCTTCGAGAAAAATTTTGTAGGGAAATCAAAAGGATGTTTCCTTACATTTGTGGTTAAAATCCCTAAAAACTTGTTAATGTAAAATATTATACATTATTTAGGAGATTTGAACCCAGTACTTGTTATCACCAAACCAACCAAACAACCAACATGAGTCACAACAAACAACTGAATTAACTTTATAAGATGAAACAATTTTTAAGTTAAATTAATATGTATAGTAATTAATACCTATAAATATTAATCTAAATTGTATATACTTATATTTCTATATGTTTCTTTTTCTAATTGATAATTTGAAAATTATTGTAGTGTCTTAATTATAATAGAAATGTTTATTTCAAACACATGACCTTAAAAATTAGTTACATACCTATAAATCTCAATACTTATAATAATTATATTTCAATATATTATAAATGAAATTTAATATTTTAAAGAATTAGTTTAAACTTTAATTTTATGTAATTACTTTAATTATAGTATAAAATATAAAACACTCTAAAAATTGAAGATTTTATAACTTTCTTTTTTAATGACAATTTAAAAGCAATGATTTAAAAACCTTTGACGGTCAAGAAGTATTAAAAATTGCTCGGTCGTCATATCAATATTATTACAAATTCAAAACGACGTGGGCTAGCTATGGAGCAAACCTCCCTCCATCGGACGGAGGAATAGCAAAGTCAACGTTGACTTTGCTTCTCCTCCGTCCTATGGAGAGAGATTTGCTCCATAGCTAGCTTATTCCATTCAAAACCATTCAAGAAGAAGATTAACTAGAAAAATGAAACCATGACACTTATGAGAACATATTTGAAGACTGCAATGCTTCTATTATTTGGACATTATAGTTGATATAATTAGATTGATGTCCACGGATTTGGATTTGTATTTCAAGCGTAATGGCATAGGAATACATGGTAAGTTGTTGACTAATGATTCATGAAAATTTAATATGAACGAAGTATACCGTTGTTGAAAGCTCGACCAACTGCCTTTATTTATTCATGGAGAGCCGAGTTAGAAAAAAATAATTAAGAGAAAATTTGAATGCATGAAGAAAGGTTTTTGTTGAAGATAAACATATTTCTCTAATAATTATAGATTTAGATATTACACAAACTTATGTTCTAACTGAATCATAATCCGTGTATGCTAAGGAATGTATAAACATCCAACTGGTTAAACCTAAATTGGCAAAGTAACTGGACATCTTTTCTGAAATTCAAAACCGATTTGTCGTGTATCACATTCCATTTCTGAAATTCAAAACCGATTTGTCGTGTATGACATTCCATTTCTGAAATTCAGAACCAATTTGTCATGTATCACATTCCAAAACGAAATAAAGTTACCATCCCTCCTATGCATCAATTTTCCAGCCACGAACCACAAATTAATTCATCAGACCCTGATAGATTACAAACGATCTACGATTACACTGAAAAGGTCTCAAACCCTGATAGATTACAAACAATCTACTATTAAATTGAAGAGGCCACAGTTGTGCTTTCTTTTATGAGGCTCAGCCGTAGTTGTAGTTGTGGCTACATAGATGTCCTACTATGAACAATAATTTCCTCCAAAGAATCAACCCTGAATGAATAAGATCTGGAAGAGCTTTGCTCCACAGAAATAATAAGAAACGATTCCAACGTTATCTGCATAGATATACAAAATACAAAGTTACTAAATGTTTACCTTACAAAACTTCATAGCAGTATGATATATCATTATTTTACAAAAAAATAATACAACATAAATCTAGATGGTGAGGATGGTAGTTTTCCAAGGCTAATCAACCACCAGACCTAGTAAATTTTCCATATAGAAATGTCACTTCCTCTCCATGATAAGCCAAACCTTAAGCACCTTGCACGCTCTTATCAATGGGTAAGTTAGAACATAGATTTATTCATATTTCTAACAAATATATCCATGGCTCCACAATGTATTTTTTACAGGTAACAAATTTTCGCTTCCCTAACTATTTACAATTTCTTCAGCAAACAAACAACTAGAAGCGAACAAATAGTTAGTAAGTACAAGCACTTGATACTACTTGCTTTAGTTTTTAGAGTAGTTGTACTATTTGCACATTTGACTATTAGCTTTAGTCCGTAGAGTAGATATAGCCCACATGCACTAAGAACTGTTAGCTGTGTAGTACTAGTACTAGCTGTCTAGTGTAAGTACTACTATTTTAGACTTAATTTACACATATTTTGGAATAATCTGGTTAGTATAAAGAATTAAGTTATGATATATATGAAGCTCATAGTTTTGAATAATCCCTTTTTAACACTCATTATACCCAATAATTACATACCATAGGCTCATTCTACCCAGTGATTACATACCATAGCATAACAATATGAAAGGAATAATGGAATTTACTGTATATTACATACCAACTTTGTGTTTCTGCCACTAATATGGATCTCCTCCAAGCCAACCTCCATTTTTTTGTGAGTGAAAATAATTAGGTTTTACTCAATTCATATGAATTAGAAATCATAATTTTGATCGAAGTTGTATAAATATATAGTTATTATAATTTATAAGTACCCAAAGGCAAGTAGTGTGAGAGCCCAAGTTTTCATGGATGATGCAGTGTTGGAAGCCAAGCTCTCGGCAGTCCAAACCCGAAGGTGATGTAGTCCCGAAAAGAAGGAAGCAGCTCCTACTACAACAGCTATCAAAGAAAAAATAACCATAAATCTTGTGGCTTCATTCCCCAATATTGAAAAACACACCCCAGAAAGTCGCATAGGAAAAGTTTTCTTAGAATAAATTCCCTTCAATCAAACTGAATTATAAATCTAATCAAAGGTCCACGGATAACATTTTCAACCCAAAAAATTTAATTTGTTCACGGATTAAGTTACTCCATCCATTAAACTAGAACTTGGTTGTACATACCCTGCTAAGATAAATGTGCACGATCTCTGTAGCTTCATTGTCAGAGAAATGCTTCCAGAGGCCTTTTGATGAAAATATTACGAATTCATAATCTGCATTGATTTCACACCCACGCCCATGAACATAAGTCTTTGCAAATAAAAAGGTTTTCTCTGTGTTGTTGCTGCAACTATTCCCCAAAAAATTTTACATTTTTTAGAACCCCTTTTAAAAAATCCTAGTTTTGCTTCTTAAAGCACTGTGAGTTTGAAATCCAACATTTAGGATTTGGTTTTAGCATAGGAAAGTCTCAATATTTTTTGTTTTTTTACCAAGAGGAAATGTTTTCTTTTAACCCATTGTAGCGGATGGTTTTCCAAGTTAAGAGCTGCTACAGCGGACTGCTTTTCGTTTTCATGCCACTACAGCGGATGCTTTCTCAGGTTTGTTACACAATAGCAGGTGAATTTTTTGGTTTGCATATCAAAAATGCTTCTGATTTCTTTTCATCCCACTACGACGGATAGGTTTCAGGGTTTGAGCCACTACAACGGCTATCCTTTCATATTGCATAGTAGAAGCTTCTCAAGGGTTGATCCGCAATGACAAATGAAGCTTCAGTTTGAATGTTGGATAGACTCCCGATGCTTTTGTTCTACTATTGCAGATGGTTTCTCAATTTTGATCCTGCTACAACGGATGATATTTTGGTTCGTATCTTGTTTGATTTTTGAAGTTTCTTCAGTGGAGTTGTCTTTTCCTTAAGCATCGTCGAATCAGTTTGTCCGTGACAGCAGAAGTTTCCTAAGGTTTGGGCCGCAGTGGCGGAAACACTTGCAAGTTTAGTATCGAGATCTTCTTCGATTTTGTAGACCCTCCATAGCGCATATCTTTCCTTTTCGTTGCTGCAACGACAGAGAAGTTTCCTCATCATTGAACCGATCCTAATGAGCCCCGCTTCGGCAGAATTAGTTTGAGTCTTGGAGCCACTAAGGCGGTTGCCGTTCGCATTTTCCTTCCGATATTGTTTGACCACCGAGCCGAAAAAGGGAATTCGGGCATTTTGTCGGGTTCCAAGCCGATAGTAGCGATTGTGTTGAGATGTTAGAGTCGTTGTTGTTAGGGTTGTTTTCATATTGACTTATCTCTATTCACTTGACACGTGACATTTTGGCACCAATGACATTTTTCCTCGCGCGTGTGTATTAATACTTTACCTACCGATTTAATGTTCTTTTCCCATGAATACTTATTTATACGTCGTATCAAAGTTTTACCATTCATTGTGTTTACGGTAAGGGTTTGAGAGATGCTGTGTGATTTATCTTGTTTCAAGTGTCACGTGGTTGGTGGAAATCATCGTGTGGAGCTCATGTGGCACATCTTCACCAAGCATCTTCGATCACATGTCTAGACTCCCTCCTGCCAGGTAGGTCTCCGTTGTTTTCTTTGATTGGTTGATTTATTTTGAGCTGCGAGTTGTCAATGGTTGGTACACCATGCAAGGGGGAGTAGGTATTTTGTTTCTGCTAGGTTTTAAAGGGTATTACCCTATGCACTTTTAGGTATCACATTTTCATTCTAAATTTCAAGCTTTCCCTCGCCGCCCTACTTGCTCTAAGAATTTCTCAATTTCATCCGGAGGTGTTTTTTCCCACAGTCTGTTAGTTCATGATGAGTATCCAGATGTTCGAGATTTTTTTCGGCATTGAGCAGAATGGTTGCTCGCCTTCGGGCGTTATTAGGGGCTAAAGTATTCTCATTTCAAGAAGACCCCATAGGTTCTAGTTTTATACCTTTCGACTATGGGATGTTGAGCCTGAAGATTTGAACCTAGGGCATCACCGCCTCGAGTTTCGAAGCAAGGCCTTGGGCCGTGAATCCTTTAGAGTCTTGTGTCTAAGGGAGAAAACTATTCGCGGTTGATTAGGGTATTTGTTTTTCTTCTACAGTGAAGAGACCAAGTCCCCCCTGCGCCAAAGTTTTCTACCTAAGTTTGACCTGTTAAAATGTGGAGTGTGCTTCTTGTCCTGATGGGCGAGGATGGCGGGGTAATACAAAGTACTAACTCCGTTGTCTGGGCGGTTTTACATAGTAGATTTTTCTCATTTATATTTTCTCTCCCAAATGCATAAGTTTGTTTAATGATGTAAATGCTAAAACTTGTCCTTGTTTTTTGCAGTCAATACGTACACCAGACAGTATGATGAAAAAGGGGAAAAAGAAAGTCAGGACCGAGGAATACGAGTAATATGCAGAAATTGCACCCGTATCAACGATAGAAATAATCTACGAGGATACAAAGGAAGTCACTAGCGCCGAACCTGAGTTCAAATGGGGACAGATCTACCATATGCTTGTAGAGAAAAGGGTCCTGGAGGTGGGGTTGGAAGACCTAGCCATATATGATAACATTTTGAGATTCAAGATCACTAAGTTCTCAACCAGACCATAATTTTTCCTTGTGCAGAAGTCATGAGATGGATTCTTCCTAGAGTGGATTCCACAAGGATTATAATGAACAATGTGGAGGAGGAAAGATTTAAATCCTTCTCACCTACATTTCTATCAAAAAAATACAGCTTACCATAGCCAGAGGTTAGTATGACAACTGAGTGGGTGAAGAGCTTAAAGCTTAACTACGTAGCCACAACAAAAATCATTGTAGTTGAGGGGAAGAATTTCAGACATAGACAATCTGGGGAGTACAAGACCGCTCATCTTCATACCCCATACAAGATGATATCACTGATCCTGAATAGGATTTTTGGAAAAGCTCATGGCAAGACTTACAAGTTTGGATGGAATCCTCTAATCTATCATGTAGCGATGAAGGGGACATTTTTTAACTGGGCTGACATAGTAGCCAAGAACTTGTCTACCTTTATTACTACAACTTAGGAATGTTTCCTCAGAGGAAAATCTGATTTCTACATGGGAGCATTCTTAGTTGACTGCATATTGTGTCGTCACCCATTTGAGAAGCTAAACTATACATGGAAGGGAGGGAAAGCCCATATCTATACAACTTACCAACTATTGTGGCCCTATAAATACCATAGTCATTATAAGCTGATCTTTGAAGAATTCTTGATGCCTTTGTACCGGCTGATTTTCTTGGAAGATTGTATGTGCTTATCTGAAGGTGCCTTAGAAACTATAATCGATGATGAAGAACATCAAGCAAACCTTCGAAGTGGAAATTTTATTCCCAAAGGGGTTAGAACTTTGGAAGGAATGTTCGATTTGAATAACAAGTTTAGAAGACTAGGTAATGTCAAAACGCATAGCTCATCTATGCAATTTGAGTTGGTAAATTTGGGATCAGAAGCTGAACCTAAATATGTAGACTTGGGAAAGTGCTGCTCACCTGGAGATAGGCACAAATTCATTAGCTTGTTTAAACAATACAAAGACGTCTTTGCTTGGACATATGAAGATCTTAGGATGTATGACACTCACATTATACAACATGTCGTTCCAATTAAAGCAGGAGTCAAGCAATTTTAGTAGCCATTAAGAAACATGCATTTGAAGATGGAACCTTTGATTCAAAGTGAAGTGAAGAAGTTGCTTGATGCAAGGATTATTTTCAGAGCGAGACACTCGGAATGGGTTTCAAATTTAGTACCAGTGAGGAAAAATTCTGGTGAGATTAGACTTTTTGTGGACTTCAAAAACTTGAATCATGCCTCCGATAAAGATAACTACCCAGTCCCACCAATGGAACAGATATTGCAGATGGTCTCAGGATCATAATTATTTTCTCTGCTAGATGGTTTCTCAGGCTACAACCAAGTATTGGTAGCAGAAGAAGATAGACTGAAGACCACTTTTAGAACTAAATGGGATACTTTTGCATATAGAAGGATGCCTTTTGGACTTATCAATGTTGGAGCAACTTTTCATAGGGCCATGTATATATATTTACGTGGGCTGATTGGCCGAAGCGTGGTAGTTTATTTGGACAATGTTATAGTTTTTTCAAAAAAAGAAGAGAAGAACACATGTTTCATTTATAAAAAAATTCGAGCGCTGCTAGAAATACGGTATTTCTTTAAATCCAAAGAAATGTGTGTTTGTTGTATTAGACGAAAAGCATTTGGGTCATATAATTTCTAAGAAAGGGATCTCAATAGACCCAGAAAGGATCAAAGCTATAGCACAGATCCCTTTTCCCCACAATAAGAAAGGAATGCAATCTTTTATGGGGACCATAAACTTTCTGCGAAGGTTTGTGCCCGATTTTGCTCAGATAGTCAAACCTCTACAACAAATGATTAAGTAAAGTGCTTAGTTTAAATGGACCGACTTAGAGAAAGGTGCATTTAACAAAATTAAATCAGCAATAACTCATGTGCCCTCTCTCAAAAGTACAAATTTTGAGAAAGATTTCATCTTATACACTTTTTCTTCAGACAACTCGTTAGCAGTAGTGCTTATGCATAAAGAAGAAGGGGGAGACAAGTACCCTATATCATTCATGAGCACTGGACTACAAGGTGCTAATTTGAATTATACTGCTGTTGATAAACAAGCATATGCGGTGTTCAAGGCGGTAAAACAAATCAGACCATACATACTAAAGAATAAAACCAAAGTTATTGTGCCTCACCCGGCAATCCGAAATCATTTTGTATAGAGAGAGTTCGGAAAAAGAAGAGGAAACTGGGTCACAGCCTTGCAAGAGTACGACTTGGAGTTTAAGCCAACAACTATCGTTAAAGCACAGGGGCTTTGCGAATTAATGGCTGAAATCCAGGACAATGAAGAGAATGAATGGGAAAATTAAATGGAGCTGCAAATGGTTGACGTGTGTCCCATATTTACAACCCCAAAATCTTGGTATAGAGATTTAGTTCACTATCTCCAACAAGGTTATTTGCATGAACACTGTAATTCCAAGAAAAGAAGGGTCATGTGCTTAAAGTCTATATCTTACCAGATAATCAATAGAGGGTTGTTCAGAAAAAATTATGATGGAGTTCTCCTAAGATGTTTAGAATGAGAATATGCAGCCAAAGTAGTTAAATAATTGCATGATGGCCCTGCTGGAGGTCATTTTTCAGGAGATACTATAGGTCATAAGATTCTAAGAGCTGGATACTATTGGCCAATGTTGTTCAAGGATGCTCACACTTATGTTAGAAAATGTGATACATTCCAAAGGAGTGGTGGAAGACAAGTGAAAGCAGTCAGGCCATTACAACCAGCGGTTATTTCTGAACCATTTGAGCAATGGGGGATTGATATTATTGGAGATATTAATCCAACTTCCTCATTAAAACATTGAATACATCCTTATGACAACATACTACTTCACCAGATGGGTGGAAGCCATCCCATTATGGAAAGTAAATGAAGATGTCATCATGGATTTCTTGCAAGACCATATTATGACTAGGTTTGGGGTTCCAATTTCCCAGGTTTTCGATAATGCATCTTATTTTTCATCTATTAGACTTACTGCATTTGCAAATGAGAAAAGAATTAAACTACATTATTCTACTAACTATTATCCACAAGGTAATGGGTTAGCAGAATCTACTAATAAGAATCTCATTAGAATTCTAAAGAAGATTGTCATAGAAAACTAGAGGAGATGGCACATAGCTCTTCCAAATGCACTTTGGGTTGATCGAGTCACACCCAAGAACTCCTTAGGCGTGTCACCCTACACCTTATTATATTGAAAAGAAGCTATCGTACTCCCCAACATTTTATTTCCTTCTTCTCAAATAGCCCAAGCGTCTAGAGGATATAATAGTGAAGTCTTACAAGCCTGAATCAACACTCTGCTGAAATTAGAAGAGTCTAGATCCAAGTCCAAGGAAAGGTTTAAGCATCAATAAGAGATTGTGAAAAGATGGTTTGACAAGCACAAGTTTGGGAAGAAAGAGTTTAAAATAGGAGATTTGGTTCCGAAATGGGATCACCCGCATGATGAAAAGGGCAAGCACAGTAAGTTTCAACATTTATGGATAGGCCCATTTCAGATTGCAGAAACGTTAGGCCCCTCAACTTACAAGTTACAGGATTTGCAGGGGTGGGAAGAGAATCTGTCAATTAATGGTTTGGTTATCAAACCTTATTTTACTTGATGCTTTTGATTTTCTTTTCTGTACATAAATAAACCTTTGGTTTTTGTTTATTTGCTTTATAGTTTGTTTTCCTTATTTACATTTTCTTTCTTAGAATTTTATTTATTTTAGTTTGTTTATTTGCTTTATTTCAGTTTTCAAATAAACTAGCACAACTTGTGGCATTTGGGGAACATTGGAGTTTTGGGAAATTGACAAATATTTTGATCAAAAGATGCTTATCAAATATACATATATCATGATTCAGATTCTTTAAGTTGGTAGACTATCTTAAGGGAGGTTATGAACACATTGAAGTCATGTTTTAACCCTTATCAAATAACTAAGGTCAGAAGAGTCCATAATACTATTTTGGGGTTCCATTCACTACACATTAAAATGTGTCCTATGAAGCTAACAGCAAAGGACCCACAGAGAGGAAGAAGAGCCAATAGATGTATATTATTTAAATGATCCCATGCCACAAATAAAATACAAAAGGATAAAAAGAGTCAAATCTCCCAGAAAGAAAGCATACATCAAAAGACATACTAAATAAAATCAGTATTGGATAAGATTGCTCAAAGGTTCTTCTCCGTCTGTGAACTGAAAGAAAACTATCTCTCGCACAAAAGGACACTATGGATGGAAGAAACTAAACAAATTTTCAAATGAAAGAAGCAATCCGGGAAGACTCAAAAGGAAAAAAGTCCAAAAGCATCAAAATAATGCAAAAGGCATGGGAATGAGGAACAAACGAATATGTTTGTCCATACTCTGTTACGATCATGTGGTGTTTGAGCTAGAAGCAATCCAAAGGCCAGAGTAAATGAGCTCCATATCATGGCCTCAGAAGAGTTATCGGGAATTTGAAATCCTAGTTACTCAACGCTAGTGGACCATAATCAATGTTAAAGTTCTAAATCTTGCATTTCTGGAAAGGTCTGGACATCTTAAAGAAATATTGAAAAGTTTGGGAAGAGTTGATTTAACAGAAAACTGTGAAGTAGATTTTGGTTTTAAAAGTCAGTTTTTACAGAGATCTCTCTTCACCGGCTAGTTGTCAATTGTTGCTGCTGCAACTATTCCCCAAAAAAATTTACATTTTTTTGGACCCCCTTTAAAAAATCCTAGTTTTGCTTCCTAAAACACTATGAGTTTGAAATCTAGCATTTATGATTTGGTTTTAGCATAGGAAAGTCTCAATTTTTTTAGTTTTTTTACCAAGAGGGAAAGTTTGCTTTTGACCAGCTGTAGTGGATGGTTTTCCAAGTTAAGAGCCACTATGATGAACAACTTTTTGTTTTCATGCTGCTACAACGGACGCTTTCTCAGGTTTCTGCTGCAACAATGGATGAATTTTTTGGTTCGGATATCGAAAATGGTTCATGTTTCTTTTCATCCCACTACAATGGATGGGTTTTAGCTTTTGAGCTGCTACAATGGTTGGCCTTTCATCTTTCATAGCAGAATCTTCTCAAGGGTCGAGTTGCAACAGTGGATGAAGCTTTGGTTTGAATGTTGGATAGACTCCCGATTCTTTTGTTCTGCTATTGAAGATGGTTTCTCAATTTCAAGCCCACTACGACGGATGATATTTTGGTTTGCGTCTCATCTAATTTTTGAATTTGCTTCAACAGAGTTGTCTTTTCCTTAAGCATCGTCGGGTCTATTTTTCCGTGGCAATGAAAGTTTCCTAAGGTTTGGGCCGCAGAGACGGACATGCTTGCAAGTTTAGTATTGGGATCTTCTATGAATTTGTAGACCTTCAGTAGTGCATATATTTATTTTTGTTGCCACAATGACAGAGAAGTTTCCTCATCATTGACCTAATCCTCATGAGCCTTGCTTCACTGGAAGTAGTTTGAGTCTTGGAGCCACTAAGGAGGCTTTCGTTTGCATATTCGTTTCGATATTGTTTGACCTCTGAGCCGAAAAAAGGGAATTCATGAATTTTTTCGAGTTCCAAGCCAATAGTAGCGGTTGTGTTGAGATGTTAGAGCCACCATAGTTAGGTATGTTTTCATATTGACTTATTTCTTTTCACCTGACGCACAACATTTTGGCCCTAATGACATTTTGCCTCGTGCATGCGATTTTAATGCTTTACCTACCAACTTAATGTTTTTAGCCTGTGACTATTTATTTATAGGTCATTTCAAATTTTTACCACTCAGTGTTTACAGTAATGTTTTTATATTTGTTGTGTGATTTATCCCATTTGAAGTGTCGTGTGTTTGGTGGAAATCGTTGTGTGGAGCTCACGTGGAGTGTCTTCACCAAGCGTCTTCGACCATGTGTTTAGCCTCCCACCTGTCAGGTAGGTCTCAGTTGTTTTATTTGATTGATTGATTTATGTTGAGATATGAGTTGTTGTGTGGAAATTTAACCCAAGAGATAGAACAATTACACTCACAAAATTGCTAATCAAACATGCAAAATTCAAACCAAAGGAGACTGAAATTGGAGCATAACACTAATATGTATTCAATAAGTGTACAATATCCAACCTTGTGAAGTAATAGGATGTTTCAATATATCATTACATGAGAGAATTGAATGCATAAAGATGCCATTTGAAATAGTCAAAAAGTAGGATTACTAAACCTACTCAAATCCCCCATAGGTGCATAAAGCAATTTCCAAATCTATGAAGATGCTGACGAATTTGCTAAGTCAAATGGGAAAGCTAAAGAGAGATGGAAATACAACTCATACATGATTTTATTTGGAGAAAAGGATGGAGGATGATGTGGGAACAAAACAAGTCAACCACACCTAGTCTAGATTTTCTTTCTGCCTTAAATTAGAATAAAACAAGGCATCTTTTTAGAAAAAGCAGATATGTGCTTTAGAGAATATGGAATAAAGCATACATGCTAAATTGGGTTTCTAGGATGTTCCCCAAGTGCTCCATGACTCAGTTTTAGCATGTGTTGACTTCTAGGACTTGTAGAAGGAAACTAGCATAGAATGGAATCTAGGAAACTAGGTAATAAGACAAAAATAGTTAAATTAATGTTTAAGGTAGGTAACTATGGGTTTATTATTCTAACACCCCCCCTTAAGCCTGAATTTATGAGTAAATATTATAACACTATAGGTCCTAGCAACAAGGCTTAGTCACCCTTTACATACTGCTTGTCCATATAACCAAGGAAAGAGGCAAAAACCCAGTGGGAAAATCCTCCCTTAAACATGGGAAGGAAAAAAAAAATTTGAAAATCTTGTCATCAATCATGCTTTACAGCATGATCAAAAATCCCCAGCAGTCATTTGATATTGCTAAAGGTCTTCTCACAAAAAAATTTGGTGAATATATCTGCTACTTGTTCTGAAGATGCACAGAAGAGTAGATCAATGGTGCCATCATGAACAAGTTGTGTGATGTAGTGCATATGGATCTCAATGTGCTTGGTTCACTGTCTCTGAACTGGATCATTGAAGATTCGAATGGTGCTCTGATTATCACAATAGATAATAGTTGAAAACTCTGTTTTGAAACCACATTCTCCAATTATCCCCTGCAACCACAAACATTGAGTTGTTTCATTTACAACTCCTATATACTATGCTTCTGTAGATGAGAGTGCTATGGCACTCTACTTCTTTCTTGACCAGTTGATTGGTCCTTATACAAGCATGAACACATATCCTGATGTAGACTTCCAATTTGTGTTGTCACTTGCCTAATCACTGTTAGTAAACCCAATCAAATCAAGATCAGATTTTGCTTTGTAGAAGATCCCATGAGTTCTTGTTCCTTGAACAAAGTTTAGGATCCTTTTGGCTGCTCTCTAGTGGATTTCATGAGGCTGATCCATGTATCTTGAAGCCACACTAACTTCATAATATATATCAGGTTGATTGTGTGTAAGATAAATAAAACACCCAATCAACTGCCTATACAGTGTATTATTTACCATAGAAGAAGAACCTGCTTCTTCGAGCTTAACTCCTAAAAGGAAGGGAGTCTTGCTTGGCTTGAAATATTTAATGTTGAACTTGT
Source organism: Pseudotsuga menziesii (assembly GCA_001517045.1). Classification (NCBI taxonomy): domain Eukaryota; kingdom Viridiplantae; phylum Streptophyta; class Pinopsida; order Pinales; family Pinaceae; genus Pseudotsuga; species Pseudotsuga menziesii. The sequence goes on along the minus strand of LPNX010243010.1, from coordinate 380,421 downwards.
TTAGCAAATCCAAAGCATACTTGGACTGATGTACTTTTATTCCATGTTGGGATTGAGCAATTTTGAGACCTAAGAATTGGCTTAACAATCCCAAATCTATCATAGAAAATGCATTATTCATTTCATCCTTCAAGGAGGAAATCTCTTTATTTGAACTTCCTGTAATCAGAAGGTCACCCACATACAAGACAACAATCATCAAAGAAACATGAATCAGCTTCATATAGACATTAGGATCATAATTGCATCGAAGAAAACTCAATGATAGCAAAAAGCCATCAATCTTGGCATACCAAGCCTTGGGGGATTGCTTGAGCCCATACAATGATTTCTTTAACCTGCACACTAAAGATGGATTAGAAACAAAACCTTCAAGTTGCTGCATGTAAATCTGTTTAGTGAGATCTCCATTTAGGAAAGCACACTTCACATCCATGTGATGTACCTCCCACTGCTTCAAAGTTGCAATGGCTAGAGCTAGCCTTATGGAGTCCATGCTTTCCACTAGTGCAAAGGTTTCATTGTAGTGAATACCATGTACTTATGAGTAACCCTTGGCTACCAATATTGCCTTATATTTTAAAGGTGAACCATCAGCAGCAAAATTAGTCTTGAAAACCCACTTACATTGTACTAACTTCCTCCCTGAGGGAATATCAACCAGTTCCCAAGTGTTGTTCTTCTGGAGCGAGCTAAATTCTTCTTTCATGGCTGTTTTCCATATTTGGTCATGTGCTGCATCTTTATATTTCTATGGATCTTATTCAACCATTAGATAGCACTTCTCGGAAAATAGAGGATCTTTCACACAAAGGGCACTCTCAAATTGAGATCTAGTCCTCCCAGTGTCACTAGGATTTCCAGCTAGTTCCCCAGCTGCATGAATGGTCTTTGCTTCCCATTTTGGTCTTGTAGGACTATTAGGATATGAAATCAAATCATAATTGTCAAACATATCAGAATCAGCAAACTCATTAGTCTATTCACTTACAATCAATGGATCTGGTGGTGAAGAAGACTCTCCAACTTCAACTGCTACTAAAGGCTCTTCTTGGAACTGAACACTTCTTTCAATCAAGGATTTGTTAGTGCTTGATATGATCATCTTGTACCCTTTTGAATCTTTAGAATACCCAAAAAATAGGTGCTCTTGGCTTTGGGGATGCAAAGCCTTCCTCTTTTCAGATGGGATTCTATCCCAAGCCTTTGAGCCAAAAATCCAGAGATGGGTCACAACTAGCTTGTGCCCACTCCAAGCTTCGAAAGGAGTCATACCATAAAGCTATTTATGACACACTGTATTCTGGATGTAGTATGCACAATTTACATCCTCGGACCAAAACTTTGGTGGCAAAGACTTAGCCTCCATCATGCAGGTTGCCATCTCCTTCAGTGATCTATTCTTTCTCTTAGCAACAACATTTTGCTGTGGTGTGTAAGGGATTTAATGCTACATCTGAATACCTGCATATTTACAATACTAAATGATCTTTACAATACTCACCACCATTGTCACATCTGAGGATCTTGAGTTTCCTCCCAGACTGGTTTTCAGCTAAGGCTCTAAATACTTTGAAGAGGTCAAAAACTTTAGACTTATGCTTTAGGAAGTGAACCCAACAATACCTGGAAAAGTCATCTATGAAGGTCAATGTATATTTGGCTTGACTGATGGAAATATGAGGGAATGTACCAACAATGTCACTGTGGATCAGATCAAGAGGTGCATAGGTTCTCTCATGACTAGCTTTCTCATACTTGTGCTCTGGGTGTTTTCCTAGGATACAACCTTGACAGACTCCCTTAGAAAACTTGATCTTTGGTAACCCTATGACCATATCTTTTTCACTCAAATCAGAAAGATACTTGTAGTTAAGATGGCCAAATATTTCATGCCAAAGCTTTCTTTCTTCATTAGCATGAATCAGAAGAGTAGAGGGGTTTAAGTAGGGTAGAAAATGGGAAAACTTGTATACCTTCAAAGTGTGATCTACAACACCTTTTTCTATGACTTTACCATTTGAAATCTCAGTGATTTCAACATCATCAGGGGAGAATATGACCTTCTTTGGAGACCTGGTATGAGTCATCTGATACACTCACAAGAGATTAGAGGCAAGACCTGGAACATACAACACATTATTGAACTTACCATGGTCAAGATCAATCCTTCCCTTCCCCAAACTGTCAGTGAGAGAGTCATCTCCCAAAAGTATTGGTGGACCTTTCAACATGTCAAGAGAGGAGAATGTCTCTTTTGTCAAAACCATATGTCTAGAAGCTCCAAAGTCTATGATGAAGCTAGGTGAGCTTGATGTGCCAGCAACTAAGGCATGTACTCTCTCTGTGTCCTCTGAATTTGATCCTCCTTCCCTCTTCTTTGAGGAATAAGGAAGGGAGATGTTATTATTCTCCAATAGTTGGGTCAACATGTCAATTTACTTCTTCATACAAGAGCTCTCAGGATGATAGCCCTTACTACAGTATGCACACTTAATCATTTCTCCTTTGTTCTTCTTCTTCTGGGAGTTCTTCTTGGAACCTTGGGGCTCCTCTTGAGATTTGTTCTTGTCTCTATTTTGCTCAAGTGGATTTTTAGATTTTTTCTTGCATTTTGAATCCATCCTTGAATCTCCAACAACCAAATCTTGGTCTTTGGAAGGTTTGATGGTGCCCATCATCACCAACTTATCTTGCTCCTATGTGAGGGATTCCATGAACTCTGCAAGCTTAGGAATCTTCCAGGCTCGACCTGTCAACTTGGTGGCATGGAAGGTTGAAACAAACACTAAATAGTCAGAACCAAGCTTAGAGTATGGCCAAAACTATTTTCTCTTCTTTCTTTTTGATCCCACACTGTTTCAACTGCAAAATAAGGGCCTTAAACTTGGAAAAGTAGAGTTGCAATGATTCTAAGCTACTGGGACTCAAGGAGATCAGCTCATTCTCGATTTGATGTCCTCTCATCTCATCTGTCTTTCCAAAAATCTCTTCCATATTCTCCCACCCTTCATTAGGTGATTTCAATCCATCAAGATGGAAGAGGAGGTCTCTTGAAATGCTCAGACATAAAAGACCATAGGCCTCATCCCTCCTATTGGGCCATTTAATTTTCTCTGTAGTTGCATTGGGATCTGCCTCATTTTCCATAGTCACCCTGTAGAGACCTTTCACTCTCAACAATATCTCCATCTCACCTTTCCACTCAAAGAAATTGAATGGAGTCAAGATGATCTTCTGAGATTGGTCCATAGCTCAGAAATTGTGCCCTTTAGTTAGCAGAATGTGCTCCCAGTCAAGATGTCGAACCTACAATAACAATTTGGAAGGAGAGAAATCAATATACAAAGGCTTTGATACCATGTGGAAATTTAACCCAAGAGATAGAACAATTACACTCACAAAATTGCTAATCAAAAATGCAAAATTCACACCAAAGGAGACTGGAATTGGAGCATAACAATAATATGTATTCAATAAGTGTACAATAGCCAATATTATGAAGTAATAGGCTACTACAATATATCATTACATGAGATAATCAAATGCATAAATATGTCATTCGAAATAGTAAAAAATTAGGCTTACTAAATCTAGTCAAATCCCCCATAGGTGCATAAAGAAGTTTCCAAATCTATGAAGATGCTCACGAATTTCCTAAGTCAAGTGGGAAAGATAAAGAGGGATGGAAAGAAAACTCATACATGCTTTTATTTGGAAAAAATTAGGGAGGATGATGTGGGCAAAAAACAAGTCAACTACACCTAGTCTAGCTTTTCCTTTTGCCTTAAATCAGAATAAAACAAGGCAACTTTTCAAAAAAGAAGATTTGCACTTTGGAGGATCTGGAATAAAGCAGACATGCTAAATTGGGTTTCTAGGATGTTTCTAGGATGTGTTGACTTCTAGGACTTGTAGAAGGAAACTAGCATAGAATGGAATCTAGGAAACTAGGTAATAAGACAAAAGTAATTAAATTAATGTCTAAGGTAGGTAACTATGGGTTGATTATTCTAACATGTCAATGGTTGGTATTCCATGCAAGGGGGTGTAGGTATTTTGTTTCTTCTAGGTTTTAAAGGGTATTACCCCATGCATTTTTAGGTATCACCTTTTCATTCTAAATTTGAAGCTTGCCCCTACCTTCTTTGAGAATTTATGCAGTTCATTCAGAGGCATTTTCACCCATAGTCTATTAGGTCATGATGAGTATCCAGAATCCTGAGATTTTTGCTGCCATGGACCATACTTCTTTCTCGCCTTCGGGAGTTATTAGGGGCTATAGTCTTCTCGTATTAGGAAGACCCCGTAGGTTTTGGTTTTATACCTTTCGGTCGTGGGATGTTTATCCCAGATATTTGAATCTAGGGCTTCGTTGCCCCGAGTTTCTGAGTATGTTCTTGGGTCGTGAATCCTTTAGAGTCTTGTGTATAAGTGCAAAAATGCTTCGCGGTTGATTAGGGTATTTATTTTTCTTCTAGAGTGCAGAGACCGAGTCCCCCATGCTCCAAAGTTTGCTACCTGAGTTTAACCTATTAAACTGTGGAGTGTGCTTCTTGTCCTGATGGGCCAGGATGGCAAGGTAATACAAAGTACTAATGATGTTGTCTGGGTGGTTTTACATAGTAGATTTTGCTCATTTATTTTTTGTCACCCAAATTCATAAGTTTGTTTAACGATGTAAATGCTAAAACTTGTCCTTGTTTTTTGCAGTTAATATGTACATCAGACAGTATGTTAAAAAAGGGGAAAAATAAATCCAAGACCAGGGAATATGAGTTAGATGCAGAAATTTCACCTGTATCAAGGGTAGAAATAATCTACAAGGATATAAAGGGAGTCACTCAAGCTGAACTTGAGTTCAAATGGGGACAGATCTACCATATGCTTGTAGAGAAAAGGGTCTCGGAGGCAGGGTTGGAAGACCTAGCCATATATGATAACATTCTGAGATCTGAGATCACTGAGGTCTCAACCAGACCAAAAATGTTTCCTTGTGCAGAAGTGATCGAATGGTTTTTGCCTAGAGTGGATGCAACAAGGATGATAATGAACAATGTAGAGGACGAAGGAGTTGCATCCTTCATGCCTACATTTCTAGAAAAAACATACATCTTACCACAGCCAAAGGTTAGTATGACAACTGAGTGGGTGAAGAGCTTAAATCTTGACTACGTAGCCACCGCAAAAATGATGGTAGTTGAGGGGAAGGATTGCAGACATTAACAATTTGGAGATTATGAGATCGCTCATCTTTGTACCCCATACAGGTTGATAGCACTGATGCTGAATAGGATTTATGGAAAAGCTGATGGAAAGACTTACAGGTTTGGATGGATTCCTCTGATCTATCATGTAGCCATGAAGGGGACAATTTTTTAACTGGGCTGACATAGTACCCAAGAACCTGTCTACCTTCTTTACTGTAGCTCAGGAAGGTTTACTCAGAGGAAAATCTGATTTCTACATGGGATCATTCTTAGTTGACTGCATATTGTGTCCTCACCGATTTGAGAATCTAAACTATACATGGAAGGGACGAAAAGCCCCTATCTATACAGCTTACCGAGTATTGTGGGCCCATAAATACCATAGTCATTATAAGCTGATTTGTGAAGAATTCTTGATGCCTTTGTACCAACTGTTTTTCTTGGAAGACTGTATGTGCTTATCTGAAGGTTCCTTGGAAACTATCAAAGAATATGGGGATTACTTCTTCTCTAAAGAAGGCACATATTTGAGGATGTATGGGGGAACGAAAGAACCCTCATTGCTACCAAAGTACGTGATAGATTACATAGTTCACAAAAAAGTTGTTAGACAACTTTTCCTAGATGGATTTGGAAGCCACCCGTTCGATCTAAAGAAGGTTTTTTTCCACCATTACCCTTCTATGTGGATAGTTACAAGTTCACCAAGGTCAAGAGTGCCCCTGAATTTGTTAAGGAGCCAAAAAATTTCCATTTCACTGAAAAGAGCTTTCACCGAAATGATTCTCAAGGTACGGTTGCAGCCTATAAGGAAGCACTCAAAGTAAATTTTGAGTATGCTAATTACGTAGACAAAGATGAATAAACGTATAGGAATGTTTATAGCATGACCGCCTTGAACAAGTAGCTGAGACTGGATACCATAGTAGTTGGGGATAAAGGCAGTGGAAGCAGCAATCCACAAGCAAAGAGCCAGGACGAGGAAGCTATCAGAAAAATAAAAGAAGAGACTGGATGAAGACTGGCAGAAGGTGCGAGAAAGGTCTTAGCTGAATAAAAGCAATGAGAAAAAGAAGAAGAAGCTTCCAGGAAAGAGAAAGAAGAAGAAAAGAGAAAGAAAGAGGAGGCTATCAAAGAAAAGATTGTTGAACTAGAAAGGGCTATAACTCAAGAGGCTTTAAATCTAGGACAAGAAGTACGAGACCAAGAAGGGTTCATGGAAGAACAAAGAAATAAAGATGAAGAAGATCTAGGTGGTGAATATCAAGAAAATATCCCTATTTGCTATAACCCGAAGAACCCTCCATCCACATCAAGCAACATACCTTACGGAGGGAATCTCCCTATGGTTGAAATGGGGTTTGTGCCATTTACCCTGTCCAAGTAGTACGTCATTGCATGCCTGGAAGATATATGCTTTAATCCTAAAACAAAGTGTATTGTATGGAAAACAGAGAAGACTTTAAAAATAGGAACCCAGACACCGATCACCACAGTAACTGAGAAGACAGTAGTGAGAAATGTAGAAGAAGACCTGAAATGATTGGCCTCCATGGGAATTGCAACTGCATATGCAAATGCTCATAATGTTTATAAACTCACCAAAACCCTTGACTAGTACAAGCAGGCAAGGATAATTTTATGAGAGAAATTTAGCCCATGAGCTATTTTTGGGAGGTTTTCTCTAAAAAAAGATTTTCCATTTTGCAATTTTTGAAGCCCTGTTTCGCCCAATTTTGATGCGGTAAACTTTTTTTACCCTAAAAGTTGCCAAATTATTATATAAACGATATAAAATCCTTGGAAATTAAAATATTTTTTGAAAAATATCGCCAAACATTTTATAGTTTGCATTTTAAGAATTGGTAAGATTCGCCAACATTTATACACTTTTAAATAACTATGGTTCCTTAAAATCATCCTAGCAAGAAGGGTTGGAATTTGACAGGAAAAATGCCCGTCACGTGGTGTTTTTCCCGTAAAATACGGTTAATTTTTTTTATAAACCGTCTTACTTAACGGGTAAATAATTTTCCTAAACGTATTTTTGAAGTTTGATTATTTCTGTAAAACATCATAAATTTTTATTTATGGTTGATCATCAGCATTAGTGTATGGACATGGATGTTGTTGTCATCTTGGTAGGTAAAGTTGTTGTTTAATTACTTATAGTCTTATTATATACATTTGTTATTCATTAAACATGTTTGTAAATTAATTTTATCTTAACAATTATTTATAATCAAATTTGTAAATTAGTCTAGTCATATTTAGATCATTTAGATTCTCACAAATTATATGTGTTAAAAAAATTCATAGATTTATTTAAATTATTAATTTAAGGCCGCAAAATATGAGCTTCTCTAGCAAAGCAATAATATTTCTTAGCCATTTTGATATGTAGCGGTATCTCCCAGCTGAAATCATTAAGTTAAAGGCAAGGAGAACACTCTAGGTGTTATGCGTGACTCTGATCCTTAGACATGAGATCTGAGGCATAGAGAGTAATCTATCCTAATGCACAGGCTTCTAGCCTTGTTTGGATTTTTTATTAACATAAGGTAATTTGTTTAAGAAGTTTTACATAGTTGAAGGGTAACTTTTTGAACAAAAATTTATATGACAGGTAAGATAAGAATTCAAAACATAAAAAAAAAATTAGTCTAAAGGGTAAAGATGAATTGAAATTCCAACCCTGAGTACAAGGGGGAAATGGAAGAGATGAAGGAGGTTTTGAGGAATAAAGAAAGAGTAGGTAGGGATTCAAAGAGGAAATATGAAGCTACTCTTTCAAACTATGAAAAGATTCAACAAGATCACCAAAGTATAAGGGAGGAAAGGGATGAGTTGAAGCTGTCAAACATGGCCTTTGAAAATGAGAAGCAAAAGCTATAAAAGATAACAGAAATAGAAGTTCAAAAATCTATAGCTGATCAGCAAGCATAAGAGTACAAAGCTAGGATTACTGAACTTGAAGCATAGAAAATCTCCTTAGAAGTACTCTTGAAGGCAACCAATGATCAAAGAACAGACATCACACCTCCGACAAAGCATGCCCTCTTGCTCAGGAGAAAAATATATAAAGTACAGGTTAAGATCACGAAAGAATTTTTCAAGATTAGACAAGTAGAAGCTTGAGTGCAGGAAATCTCAGTCATAGCACTAGTACACAATGAGGAATTAGCTACTAGGTGACTAAAAATTCTAGTCACCATAGGTTTTTCAAGTGATTTACTACTAAATATGAGAAATTTTGATTGACGCAACTATAAACAACTAAAATTAATGACTAATTTAGTCACCAGTTAAAAAATATGACTAGGTAACAAGTGACAAAGTTAAAAATGACTAACATAAATGACTAATTTAGTCACGACATAAAAAATAACTAGCTAGAAGAGTATGAATTGGGCATTTATGTTAGTCATTTTTAATTGTGTCATGGGAAATTGCAAATTTGACAATGAAGTCTAAATTTTGTAAATTGTCTACCTTCTATTAGTAGTATTGGTTCCATGCACCTTGATCTTCAGAGATCCAACAAAGAAATTGGACAAATTTTCTCTTGACCATCTTTATCCCTACTGCACCATTGAAGAAAACTCAGTTAAGTATGTTCCAAAGGAAAATTAGATTCCTATGTCAATTATGAATTAGGTACTAGCACTAGTACCATATCAATACCTAGCTAGAAGCATCATAGCCCTACATCCCCTCAAGAACCGGCCATTCAAATACGCCTCCTCCATGTAGACTTACCAAATGAATCCAATGCATGGCCAAAAAAACATGTTAACTTTGGATCTATGGGATGAAGGTATTGTTCGACCCCTGCTCCCCTGTTTTTGCACTCGATACCCTATTGTTACAGATGATAGGCCGGTTCAAGATCTTGCAGTGACCAGTCGGAGTGCTTCAAAGGTAGGGTTCTTACTGCTCCGATTATGTTCATCACTCCAATCAATAACCAATTTTTATGGATTTTTACAAGTCTCAATGCTGTCATAGTTACTACTTCCACTTTACATTCGCAATTATCACCATCTCTAGCCTATGCGCTCATAAATGCATTTTGAGCTTTCATCCTGGGAAAAGCATGATCACCCTCCTGCAATGCCACTATTTGCAAAGGTCACTGGTTTTTGCACATCGACATTCCTCACAGACTCCAAAGGAAAAATGAAGCAAGCATTAGAAGAAGTGATTAAAATTTGCAAGGAGGTTTACAGCTTGCTTCAAAGATTGTGGCAGGTTTTCTGTAATGGAACAGAGATTGTGCCCCAAAAGTTTAAAAGATTCGAATCACCCTGGTGTTGGAATCTGATACCATATATGGATTCTTTGATGGGGCCGAGAAGGCTGGAAATTGTGGCACTCTCATGATCCTCCGTATAGACGACTCTAACAGTTTCAAGATAAGGATGGGTGTTGGCAGTGGCACTAATACTTTTGCTGAACTTTTATCCTCATGGGGGATTTTATGGTTCACAAAAAAAAGAGATATTGTCCAGCTTTCTATTTTTGGCAACTTAAAGGTCGTAATTGATTGGGCCAGAGGTCTCACCAATTTGCAGCCACTAAGTTATGATTGTCGGTTGAAAAGGATTGGGCTCCTAAAGAATTGTTTTATTTCTTTATCTTGCAGGCACTTGTTAGGGATTTCAATTCTGACACAGACAACCTATCAAAGCTTGCGATAGGAAACTGCCCTAGTATTCTTCACTTCTCTAAGTACTCAAACGGAATCATGATTGTTGAAGGTCGCTTACCTGCTTCTAGTTTCTCCATTCCGGTTTTTCCTTGGATTGTTTTAGGTTGTATCTGTATGACAATTCTCTGGAGCCCTGCTATTTGTTGTCTCACAGTTATTTTGTATTTTCCACTTTTTTTCTTTCTACAGGTTGATGGGTAGAGTCCCTGTTGTTTAGTTTTGGATATTGAAATGTTTTTTCGAGGGCTTCAATATTTCCTTCTAGCCTACTTTGAAGGGGATTTTACATGAACAACTATGATGTATATTTGATTCTTTTGAATAACAAATTACATATTTTTTTAAAATGAAAAAACACCATTTATATAGGGAGATTCCACCATGTTTTTTTTTATATTTAGAAAAAACACAAGGCTATATTTTAACAAAATATATAATCTAAATTTCAATAACTTATAAAAAAATATATAATCTATATTTCAATAAATATAGATTCCATAATTTTTTCATTTACACACCTTGAAAAAAGAATAATTTAACACAACCTATTTTGACAAATATATATTATATATACTTTATATATAAATTTGTTTCCTTTTTTCTTGTTTAATCGTTGCTTTAGGTTGTTTCCTTTTTAAGCTTCAGATTGAATTGCTTTATGTTGTTCCCTTTTAGAAATTTTGTACATTTTGGATTGAATAGGGAATGGAGAGAACCAACAATAGCAGGAGGGAAATCACAATCACAATCTTTCCATTTTCGCATTTATGGCATTTCCACTTCTGCAATTTCCTCTCCTCTTTCCATGGCCATGGCATTTCTATTTGCCAGTTCGTCTTCTCGTTTCATGCTTTCAAGATGGATCATATCTTCTCATTTGGTGTGTTGTGTATTTCTTGAATCTGGATGTCGGTGTTTGAGTCTTGAGAGTAGGCATCTCTTCCTGCGTCTATTTGTGATAGAGAACGGTGGTTGTCTATTTGGAAGGACATATTCTCGAACGCTCTTCTCTGGGAAGGACATCTGATACATAATGTGTTTGGTCTGATGTTCTCTTCTTTGATTTGTCTTCCTAATTTAATATTTGTCTTTTTATGATATGAAATATCCTTAGCAATCTATTAACAACCTGTCTATGGCATTCACCATAGATACAGAAGAATAAAGAATATATGAGGAAAGAAAATCCATGCTACTCCACTTTACGTATGTATGCATCTCTGTCTCCTCATGTCTCTGCATTTTTATTTTTTTGTTTGTCCAAATCAAATCTAATCTAGGAATGAGTTTCTACCAACCTCTCTCTATTTTCAAACAATTTTCAACACACAAAACCTTGCATCTTTTGTCATTTTATCAGCCATATCTATTCTATTATTAACCCTTCCCTATGTCATTTCAGATGTAATGGTATAATCGGATGGTATGATTTCACATTCCAGATGTAATGGCATAATATGTGCATTGGAACAGGCATGTCTCTAACTAAAAAATAATTTAAGTATAATTGTAATGGCTTAGCCTAGCAAGATGGCAATTGCTTGTGCACTGCTACTAAATAAGGCCATGACCTTTATTGTTAGGAAAGGGGGGTGGTGAATCCCTCCCAAAATACCTATTTTAAGGGTCTAGGAGGAGGGATTGCTCCTCTCCTACCCTCAGTTACCCTGAACCCCAAGGAGTCTTAAAATAAAACTAACTAGACAATGTTATTACAATTTGAGAAGGTATGGAGCGGGCTCAAAGTTTATAACTTTATACCCTTTTCATGGATATTTATTTGAAAAAGGCATATGAATAGGTTGAGTGGTATTTTATTTTGGCCATTCTTAAGGCCCTATACATAAGCCCTTTCTTTCTTAGGTTTTGGACACCCTCTTTGCAGAAGTGCCGACACCTCACTTGCTCGAAATGGATGGGAATATTCTAACTTATATATGTAATTATGCTTTTTGGTTGGTAAGTTAAATCGACTATGGATGGTGAGAGAAATCGTAGCTCACTTCATAATATGTAATTATGATTTTTGGTTGGCGATTGGAAAATCACACGACTTACCATTTACGACGCAACAAATTATAGGTGGATTAGGGAAGTCCTTCAGTTCAGCTAGTGCATGCAAGATTTCTTCTTTGCAGTAGTAAACCTAATTCTGTACTGATCTGTGCATTGGATCAATTATAAGTAACATCAAATCCAAGTCTTGGTCTATTCTGGGCATGATTTGTGACTAGACATCACTGAAATTACGAGATCTGGGTATTTCTGGGTAGTTTTTGTGTTACATAACCTGTTCATTGTGAAGTCTGGGCAGTTTTTGAGTTACATAACCTGTTCATTGTGAAGTCTAGGCATCAATGCAGCATGAGAAATTGGCCTAGGCATTTTTGTGTCCCTGTGATGTGGGAAACAACAAATTTGAACAATTATGTGCTATTAGCAGCCTCTTTCTAGAAATCTGTGCAATCTTGTGCATAGTTTAGCATACTCCTAACCTCAAAACTAGCCCTACTTTCAATCATGGGCACTTTTGGGTGAATTTGTGCATCCTAGAAAGTGTTGAAGTATCATTATTTCGGGTTTTGGGTGCTTTATGAGGAAGCAACATCCTTAAATCTGTGTATTTTTATTTTGTGATTGTAGCCTGGCAGTAGAAGCGTCCATCCTTTATTCACTAGGAAATTCCCCATCTTTCATCTTATGTCATGTTAAAAGGAGGCTGCTATCCTAGAGGTGGGTTTCTACTACCCTTTAAAACCATATTTCAAGTCTTTCTCGCAGCTGGAAGGTTTTGAGAGGGCTAATCCACCTATAATATTTTAGTTTTCTGTTTGGAGAGGTTTTCACACTAGTTGAGGGCAGATAGGGTTTGACATGGACTATATGGAGTGGTGAATAATCAGTAGTAAAGAAATGTTGTGGCACTAGTGTATTGTGATAGAAGCATTCATCCTTGAGGGCTATTTTAGGCCTACTTGTGATTAATTGTTCCACTTGGAACCTGGTTTAGGCCTTCTTGTGATTAATCACTATGCCTGTGATTAATGTATGGTAGGCACAGGTTGTAATGTCATGGTTCCAAGCATGGAATAGTGGGGTGGATGGTTATCCAGGTTCCAGTGGTTGAAAGAGTGATGAGTCAAGGACTCGAGAGTAGTGTTGGAAGGTTTCTATTTGCATGAGGTTATAAAATTACCAGGTAAAATTTCTTTCCAAAACCTTAATTTGAATTTGTGTATTTAGGTGTCATTCTTGCTTAGTTTGACTTTACAAAGGACCACAATTTTCCCTGCTAATCTTTTCTATTCAAGATTTATTTCTAATTGCTAATGCTTCCAAGCAGGAAAACATGAAACAAAATATTTCTTTGCCACAAAAGCCATTCAAAATAGCAAGGAAAAAAATCTAAAAGGGAAAAAATCTATCCAAACAGCAAAAAGGTCACACCTAGCTTGCATGCAAAGATTTTTGGACTTTTATTGGGATTTATTTCCTCTTTTCAAACAGTAAGGGTGACTTGAGATGAGAATTCTATATATACAGATATGAGAGATAGTTGAAGGCTTAGAAATTATTCTTCTCTGCTTAGTGTCTTAGCAGTAGACCACTCATTTCTTTTTCATCCTCCACACCTATTTCTATTGCAAGCAAGGAGATCCATGGCAGCCTCTCACCTGTGATTCACTATGATGCAATCAACCTCTTGGGTAACATGTGATTTGGTCTGATTATTTTTTGTTCTAGCTCTTTGAATCTACAGGTTGTCATTGGTTGAATTGTATGGCAGTGTTATGGTTAGTTATGGTGCAGTTATGTTGAATTATCTTCACTTAAGGCATGGGTTATCACATGATTTCTCATTTCAGATGTAATGGCATAATCTGTGCATTGGAACAGGCGTGTTTTTTACCTCTTTGTAGTAGAAAACCTAATTCTAGGCTGATCCATGCATTGGAACAGCGATAAGCAGTAGAAAATCCAAGTCCTAGTGTGTTTTGGGCATTATTTGTGACTGTTCACATCCTCATATGGCATGGACATCATTGAGATTACTAGATCTAGATCTGGGTATTTCTGGGCAGTTTTTTTGTTACATAACCTATTCATTGTGAAGTCTGGGCATCAATGCAGCATGAGAAATTGTCCAAGGTATCTTTGTGTCCTTGTGATGTGGGAAACAACAAATATGAACATTTATGTGCTATTAGCAGCCTCTTTCTGGAAATCTATGCAATCCTATGCATAGTTTAGGATATTTTTAACCTCCGTGTGCAATAATCGCCAAGCAAGACAAAAAACATATTAACAAACTAGGTCGAGGACATTCAGATCCACTTAGTGCTTCCTCCAAAATTCAATGGGCTCATGCCCTTCCATTGATGGTTGATTTAGAAAATTAGCATAGAGGGTCTGATTTGTCAAGGTAGTCCTTAAATATTACATTTCAGCATCTTTGACTCTAATCTAGATCAGAAAATTGTATATCACAATTTTTTCTGTTTTTTTTTCTTCAGATCTTCATGTCATAGAATTTTTCCTTCATAGTTTTCCTTCAATGCATCATTTTCTGTTCCCCCAAAAATTTTGAATTTCATTTTTTGTAGTTCCAAGCCTATCCTTGATTGCACTTTTAAACAATGACATTCATTGGTTACATCATCAAAAAGACATTTTAGTTGAACTATTTCCATATCATTTTCATCAAGATTTAATGATCCCAATTTTTCAAGTTGTCAATCTAGATATATTGTTGTACTCCACCGAGTCCTTCAAGATGGTGTGCTGCTATTTTTCTTAATAAGCTTAGTGGATGTAATAGATTCTAACCTTGTTGTGGAAAAATCATTTTAAAGACCCTATAGGATTTTAGGACCTTTGTTGTTAAATGCCTCAACCCAAATTTGTTGAGAAAACTCCTCTTCATCCAATGAAAACTACAGAAGTGTGTCATCCTTACATTATTGGGTGAAAAAATGCATAATCTCGATTCAATGAATATACAACATAGATCATTTTTTTCTTTCTTGATGCCTTCCTCTACAGTTGTGAAGGTTGGCTAGATATCTAGAGGAAGAGGAAGTGATTGAAGACTCTAGCTTAATGTTCCAATTAACGAGATGTTGGCTGGGCTCAAACAACTTGTAAGCCACATCTACCATTTTCTAGTTTCTAGTTTCAAATCTTTAGAAAGGAATGAAAAGATGAGAATATTTATTCATAAACTCACACTGGAATCTCCTAAGACATCTCCTACTAAGGGGTTGAAAATCACATCTTCAATACCCCCTCCATGCTTTGCACTATCTAAAAGAATTCGCTCAAAACAATCTGCATTTGAACAACATTATTCAGTGAATTTATCTTGTGCCACTTACTCGAGGTTTCCCCTTGTCGTGGTCTTAGAAAAAACAATAGATTAATTCTTTATTTAAGACAGTGTCTTGTGGCCCATCCACCAGCTTTGGCTCTTTGTACAGTTGAGGAAATTGCGGTATCTGAACTAAATCATAGGATTGTATTTTTCACAAAAATACAAGATCCCAATGGGACTCTTGGCCAAATATGCTCAAGGAAGGCGCAGAGGCCTCTACAGATTCCAACTTGGGGCATTTAAGAAAAGAGTTACATAAAAATTAAGGTTTCTTATCAACTATAAACCTTTGCAAGAAGGGGTTGCTATAACTATAAGCAGATCCATAAATGGCCCATAACCAACACTACACTGAGGCACATACAAAACAAAAACAACAACAAAAACAACAATAGCATAACTTAAAGTCACAGCATAGGCAAATGTCAAATATATATTCAACAAAACAGTGACATAATCCATACCTGACCCACTGTTGAAAGCCAAACTCATTCCAAAGGAATTCTAAAAAGGTTTCTAGAAAACGTTTCATCCAAAATTCAAAACATTTTTTACATCCCTTGGTCAAAATCATCAACTCTTTAATAAGTTAAATCTACAAAATGCAGCTCCAAAATGGCCACATAACCAAGACAACGAATGCTCCAAAATCTTCATTAGATAAAAAAAAATATTGTTGATACAGAACTAAGACTAAAATATACACTCTAAACCAAATTGTCCAAACTGACAAATATTCAATATCAAAACAAGAAGACCAACTGCAGCAGGAGGGCTCGATATTTTAGCAAAATGAAGCAAAACATAATAACATAAATTCATTAATTGAAATTTTATGTCTGGGCAGGAGGTGACCATGATGTCGGAGGTGTAGAAGAAGGTCATGTCTTGGTAGGTGTGACCATGAAGATGATGGAGGTGCAGAGCAAAGAGACTTTGGTTCCCCTCGTGCTATTTTGCTATACCATTTGCTGATTTTCTACAAATGTGTGCTTAATCCATCCAACAATTTTGGAATGGTTTGGAGGTTTGATTGGGGAGAGTACTCAACCTATGCATCTATCCAAACTTGTGTCAAACATACCGTGGCTGAAACTTTGGGTAGGTTGTAAGAAATCTAAATCTAATCTTGGTTCTTGAATGCTTTATTTACCTCTATTTCCCATTTATGTTGTGTCATCCAATCATTAATCGCATTTCACTTCCTCTTCACTGCTTAATACTCTAATCCTATCTACTGGACATAACCTCTGGATTTTTATTATCTCGGGAGTTGTCAAATTCCATTTTTTATTCAAGCAATGTTGTATGTCCTAGTTTCCATGAGATTAGAGGTGTGAATTGTTATGTGCAATGTTTTTTGCTTTGTAGCATCATGAATGGCATCACAAATTGTAGAATCAGTGCTTACATGTTCTACAGTTGTGCCCGAAGCTATTGGAATTCATCTACAACAACAATTGGCAAACTATTCCTTTAAGCACATTCTCTGAGAAATCTAAATCTAATCTCAGTTCTTGAATGCTTTGTCTACCTCTATTTCCCATTTCTGTTGTGTCATCCAATCATTAATCGCATTTCACTTCCTCTTCACTGCTTAATACTATAATCCTATCTACTGGACATAACCTCTGGATTTTTATTATCTCTGGAGTTGTCAAATGCCTTTTTTTATTCAAGCAATGTTGTATGTCCTAGTTTCCATGAGATTAGAGGTGAGAATTGTTCTGTGCAATGGTTTTTGCTTTGCAGCATCATGAATGGAATCACAAATTGTAGAATCAGTGCTTACATGTTCTATAGTTGTGCCTGAAGCTATTGGAATTCATCTACAACAACAATTGGCAAACTATTCCTTTAAGTACATTCTCTGTCAGGATTTCCATGTTTCCAGCAACTCTCCTTCAGTTTTGACTACCTCCTTTTACCGTGCTTTGATTTGTTTGATTAATTCTTCTGCTTGGGCCTTTTCAAAGTCTCTATTCTAGTTCATATAACTTAAGGTTCCATTTTGGGCTTTCACTATGCTTTAGAATTATGTGATGGAGAATTCATCTATGCACCCTTAGCCTCAAAGGATCTCTTGCACTGATATCCTTTGAGGCCAAGGAAGTATCCTGCCTTTTTTTAGTCATTAATTTGTTCAACTATTGACCGATAGGGCCCAAACTAAGCTTAAGCCAATGGTAGATCTGATGCTTATTGCCTAAAACTCTTACAAGATCTACACATAATACAAGGCACAACCATACGTGATGCTACATTCACGTTCTGCTTGGCAGACCTTTTGGTGTCAGAATTATGGAATTCCTTACTTGTAAGCCACATCTACCATTTTCTAGTTTCTAATTTCAAATATTTAGCAAGGAATGAAAAGATGAGAATATTTCTTCATAAACTCACACTGAAATCCCATGAGACATCTCCTACTAAGGGGTTGAAAATCACATCTTCAATACCCCCTCCATGCTTTGCACTATCTAAAAGAATTCCCTCAAAACAATCTGCATTTATATAACATTATTCAATGAATTTCTCTTGTGCCACTTACTCGAGGTTTCCCCTTATCGTGGTATTGGAAAAAACAATAGATCAATTCTTTATTTAAGACAGTGTCTTTTGGCCCATCCACCAGATTTGGCTCTTTCTACAGTTGAGGAAATTGCGGTATCTAAACTAAATCATAGGATTGGAATTTTCACAAAAATACTAGATCCCAATGGGACTCCTAGCCAAATATTCTCAAAGGAAAGTGCAGAGGCCTCTACAGTTGCCAACTTGGGGCATTTAAGAAAAGCGTTAAATAACAATTAAGGTTTCTTATCAACTCTAAAACTTTGCAAGAAGGGGTTTCTATAACTATAAGCAGATCCAGAAATGGCCCATAACCAACACTGCACTGAGGCACATACAAAACAACGACAACAACACCAATAATAATAGCATAATTTAAAGTTGCAGCATAGCCAGATGTCAAATATATATTCAAAAAAATAGTGACATAATCCATACCTGAACCACTGTTGAAATCCAAACTCATT
>LPNX010243010.1:334271-362054 GCA_001517045.1 Pseudotsuga menziesii | reverse complement strand
CAATTTTTACATCCCTTGGTCAAAATCATCAACTCTTTAATAAGTTAAATCTGCAAAATGCAGCTCCAAAATGGACACATAACCAAGACAACGAATGCTCCAAAATATTCATTAGATAAAAAAAATATTGTTCATACAGAACTAAGACTGAAATATACACTCTAAACCAAATTTTCCAAACTGACAAATCTTCAATCTCAAAACAAGAAGACCAACTGCAGCATGAGGGCTCCATATTTTTCCAAAATGAAGCAAAACTTAATAACAGAAATTCATTAATTGAAAGTTTATGTCTTGGCAGGAGGTGACCACGACGACGGAGGTGCAGAAGAAGCTCATGTCTTGGTAGGTGTGACCATGAAGATGATGGAGGTGCAGAGCAAAGAGACTTTGGTTCCCCTCGTGCTATTTTGCTATACCATTTGCTGATTTTCTACAAATGTGTGCTTAATCCATCCAACCATTTTGGAATGGTTTGGAGGTTTGATTGGGGAGAGTATTCAACCTATGCATCTATCCAAACTTGTGTCAAAGATACCGTGGCTGAAACTTTGGGTAGGTTGTAAGAAACCTAAATCTAATCTCGGTTCTTAAATGCTTTGTCTACCTCTATTTCCCATTTCTATTGTGTCATCCAATCATTAATCGCATTTCACTTCCTCTTCACTGATTAATACTCTAATCCTATCTACTGGTAATAACCTTTGGATTTTTATTATCTTTGGAGTTGTCAAATGCCTTTTTTTATTCAAGCAATGTTGTATGTCCTAGTTGCCATGAGATTGGAGGTGTGAATTGTTTTGTGCAATGGATTTTGCTTTGCAGCATCATGAATGGCATCACAAATTGTAGAATCGGTGCTTACATATTCTGCACTTGTGCCTGAAGCTATTGGAATTTGTTTGCAACAACAATTGGCAAACTATTCCTTTAAGCACATTCTCTGCCAGGATTTCCATGTTTCCATCAACTCTCCTTCAGTTTTGACTACATCCTTTTACTATGCTCTGAGTTGTTTGATCAATTCTTCTGCTTGGGCCTTTTTAGAGTCTCTATTCTAGTTCATATAACTTAAGGTTCCATTTTGGGATTTCACTGTGCTTTAGAATTCTAGGATGGAGCATTGATTTATGCACCCTTAGCCTCAAAGGATCTCTTGCACTGATATCCTTTGAGGCCAAGGAAGTATCCTGCCTTTTTTTAGTCTTAATTTTTTCAACTATTGACCCCTAAGGCCCAAAATAAGCTTAAGCAAATGGTATATCTGATGCTTATTTCCTAAAACTCTTACAAGATATACATATAATACAAGGCACAGCCATACATGATGCTACATTCAGGTTCTGCTTGGCAGACCTTCTGGTGTCAGAATTATGGAATGCCTTACTTGTAAACCACATCTACCATTTTCTAGTTTCTAGTTTCAAATATTTAGCAAGGAATGAAAAGATGAGAATATTTCTTCATAAACTCACATTGAAATCCCCTGAGACATCTCCTACTAAGGGGTTGAAAAGCACATCTTCAATACCCCCTCCACGCCTTGCACTGTCTAAAAGAATTCCCTCAAAACAATCTGCATTTATATAACATTATTCAATAAATTTCTCATGTGCCAATTACTTAAGGTTTCCCCTTGTCGTGGCCTTGGAAAAAACAGTAGATCAATTCTTTATTTAAGACAGTGTCTTTTTTCCCATCCACCATCTTTGGCTCTTTCTACAGTTGAGAAAATTGTTGTGTCTGAACTAAATCATAGGATTGGCATTTTCACAAAAATACTAGATCCCAATGGGACTCCTGGCCAAATATGCTCAAAGGAAGGTGCAGAGGCCTCTATAGTTGCCAACTTGGAGCATTTAAGAAAAGAGATACATAACAATTAAGGTTTCTTATCAACTCTAAAACTTTGCCAGAAGGGGTTTCTATAACTATAAGCAGATCCAGAAATGGCCCATAACCAACACTGCACTGAGGCACATACAAAACAATGAGAACAACAACAACAACAATAGCATAATTTTAAGTCATAGGATAGGAAGATGTCAAGTATATATTCAACAAAATAGTGACATAATCCATACCTGACCCACTATTGAAAGCCAAACTCGTTCCAAAGGAATTCTGAAAAGGTTTCTAGGAAAAGTTTCATCCAAAATTCAAAACAATTTTTACATCCCTTGGTCAAAATCATCAACTCTTTAATAAGTTAAATCTGCAAAATGTAGCTCCAAAATGGACACATAACCAAGTCAACGAATGCTCCAAAATCTTCATTAGAAAAAAAAAAATATTGTTGATACAGAACTAAGACTGAAATATACACTCTAAACCAAATTGTCCAAACTGACAAATCTTCAATCTTAGAACAAGAAGACCAACTACAGCAGGAGGGCTCCATATTTTACCAAAATGAAGAAAAACTGAATAACAGAAATTCATTAATTGAAATTTTATGTCTTGGCAGGAGGTGACCATGATGGCAGAGGTGCAGAAGAAGGTCATGTCTTGGTAGGCATGACCATGAAGATGATGGAGGTGCATAGCAAAGAGACTTTGGTTCCCCTTGTGCGATTTTGCTATACCATTTGCTGATTTTCTACAAATGTGTGCTTAATCCATCCAATAATTTTGGAATGGTTTGGAGGTTTGATTGGGGAGAGTATTCAACCTATGCATCTATCCAAACTTGTGTCAAACATACCGTGGCTGAAACTTTGGGTAGGTTGTAAGAAACCTAAATCTAATCTCGGTTCTTGAATGCTTTGTCTACCTCTATCTCCCATTTCTGTTGTGTCATCCAATCATTAATCACATTTCACTTCCTCTTCACTGCTTAATAATATAATCCTGTCTACTGGTCATAACCTCTGGATTTTTATTATCTTTGGAGTTGTCAAATGACTTTTTTTATTCAAGCAATGTTGTATGTCCTAGTTGCCATGAGATTAGAGGTGTGAATTGTTCTGTGCAATTGTTTTTACTTTGCAGCATTGTGAATGGCATCACAGATTGTAGAATCGGTGCTTACATGTTCTACAGTTGTGCCCGAAGCTATTGGAATTCATCTGCAACAACAATTGGCAAACTATTCCTTTAAGCACATTCTCTGCCAGTATTGCACCATACTTCATATTACCATGAATTTTTTTTCTAGTTTACATAAAATATGACTTATATGCCTATGACCATCCATTGTAGCAGAGGTAGTCTCACAACTTTGTAAAGTTAGGAGGGTTTCCGCCTAGAGCAGTGAGGGAATGCAGTCTCAAAATATTGGATACCCAATGGCCCAAATGTTCCTAAAAAAATAGACAAATTGAAAAGCATGTTGGATTACCTTCTCCCATGTCCCAAAATGCCTTAGGTCAACAGGCTAGACCACTGCAATGAAGAAGAGCCCAAATTGTTTCCAGTATGTTCTGAGCTTTGGTGTTCTCTTCCATTCTAAACTAAAAAACCTCCTCACATATTTCCTCAAGTATGTATATACATCCACTACTTCCCCTTGATGCTGAGCTATTTGGAGTTCTACAAATCTCTACTCAACTACTAGGATGCAGAGTAGTGTTGATGGAATGAATAAAAACCCCATACAAGCCTGATAAATCCCACATATGCTATGATAACCTGTCTCATCGCCCATAAATTCAATCTGTTACCCAAGCAAGAATACATCAGGGAGAGGTTAAAATCCATTTCATGTGGCATGGTGAACTTTGCAACTTGTCCTGCAATTTGAGGTGCATGGAATTCCTAATGTTTATATTGTCAATATTCTTGGGTGCAAATTAGTGAAAAGATCCGCATATTGTTCCAGAAATCCTTTATTCTATAGCATACCCTTATTTGCCATTGAATATGTGTCCTTGTTTAATGATCAGACTCATCAGAGGATTTGATAGTATTCGCCAAGTCAAAATACTTGCAATTCTTTAAATTCTAGGTCTAGAGATCATTCTTGCAAGACATTACAGTGCACAAGGAGTCAAGTCTCTAATTTTTCAAATGATAATCATCGAGTCTCCATTAGCAATAAGTTTCTGAATCTGCCTGGCTCTTACAATTTTTATCACTTGATTTAAAGCTAAGGCTTCTGTGTTATTATAGGTGGTCACTGTTAATGCTTCTATGGTGTTATAGGTGGTCAATGTCTAGGATCATTATCTTAGCTAGGACCGCTAAACTTTTTGGCTTCAAATTGGGCAAGCACAGAACCCAAAAAATGTATCAAGGCAGTGTTTTTTGGTCTGTATGATACGTTGGTCTTGACCCATGCTACTAACAAGGCATCCCACATGGCAGTCATGGAGCTACTCAGTCAGCACCACCCCTTTCTTGATCAGCAGGTCATCATAGACACCTTCGTTAAGGGCTTCATCACTCAGCCCTAGGATCCCAATAACTAGGTTTGTGACCCCTTTCCCCATTTCTCCTTTGTAATTAATTTTCCAATTCTGTTGCACCTCAATGTGCTATAACATAATTGGATACTTTGTAGGGGATTTAAATTTGTAATAGGGTATTGCTTAGGGTAGTTGGCTATCCCTTATAAATTTATATTTTCTGAAACAAATTTGTTCAAGTTTCAGATTGATGTGACTGAATGGAGGGCTCAGATCTGGTGCAGGGCTCTGGAAGCCCAAGGTGTCAGTGATAACCAACTTGCAAGAGTAAACCTTCTTTATTTTAGTAAATATTGAGTACTTCATTTAGAATATAGTTAAAAGCTTTAGGTAAATGGGTGAAGTAGATATCATATATTCTGACTGTTGTTAACTTGCACACAGGAGATGCAACACTATTTTGACACTACCATAATGACTTCATTCCAATGGTCCCCAAGAGTTGAAGTGGTAACTTGCCATATGCTATGTAAACACCCTGTTTATCTGCCTTCAATTCTTCTTTGTTATGATTTATCTTGATATGTGATTTCTATTTTTCTATCATGAAGCTCTGGGTTCAAATGTAAAACTATGTTTATTGCAGCTGATACCTTTTTCTATTGTCATGGTTTACCAGTTCACAATTTCACTCACAATAGTCTAGGTAGTCAGAGCCACTCTCAAGATGACCTTTCCCTAAGTGGGGTGAATGGGATAAAATACCATTAATTTTCTTCTATGTGCCATGAAGAAAAGACAGACCTTACCCCTGTGGGTATCATATATGCGCTGGAACATCATTTGGGCAATGTGGGCTTATTGTAGTAGTATTATCGATCTTCCCTTGCCAATGTCCCTAGCTTTAAACCTTGGAATGACATAAACCATCATACTCTCAGCATATTTATATGTTTGGAAAATTGGGCTTATTAGAAGATGATCCAGTCAAACATTTTATTTTCAATATTTGGAATTTTATAGGTTAAATGGTTTAGGATGACTCCTGTATCATGAACTAATGGGGCCGGCCAAAACTTATAATTCCTATAGTGAGAAAAAATGGAGAAGTTTATGTACCAGCACAAACTCATATAAAACCTAGTCTTAGTTGCCCCTCCAAGTTGCAAAGCTTGAGGTTGCATACAATGAATTCCAATACTTAATATGTTGGCATTTGTGTGAATATGAGATATACATCCTTGGGATTTGCAACCTCATTTTTCATATTAGACCTTCGTTAGATCTTGGTTTAGATGAGTCTGTGCATTGTCCATATTCGATGCACCAAGGCATTGTCTGGATTCAATGTACTGTTACATAAAGTAGTGATAGGTTTCCCATCTCCACTCAAGTTGTATCAGCACATCAAATCTCTTGGTGCGGAATTTATTTGTTTTATTACGTAGTAGAGAAATCATTAAAATGCTGTCCAGTTTAGACTTCGGGATGGATTTTTAAGGTGGAATAAAGAATGGTTACAAAATAATCAAAGATCCTATTTACAGATTTTGAGCAAGGGAAGATCATAGTTTCAGGGGTTTCATTCAGTGTTACATGGGGATACGTTCCTCAGGGTCGGGGATGCACCCCCCTCACTCCCCACAGCCCAGGGACTAGGGGGATCCTTGAGAAATGTTTCTCCTCATCCCCAATTTGGTGAAACTTGACGAAACTCAGGGGGGAGCTCGTCCCCCTATTTTGAAGCATGCACTGATGAAGTGGGGGGATCCTAGGAACTCTAGTGGTAATGGTAATATTAAATTCTTAGTAGTATTTTCCTTATCTTTAATTTTCTATCATTTTACTTAAATTTTTAATATTACCATTAATTTATTCATTTTTATCCACAGTTCAGTATATTATATCAAAAGGAAATCAGCGGTAGGAGTTTTTGAGAGTGGTTCCAACCGAATTGGAGTTCATATGAAAAAATTAGTATTTTAGATCCCATTCAAAATTCAACAATCTTCACAGTTTTTGGGATTTCAGGATTGCAATTTTTTCACTATATTTTATCATGTATGAGGTTAAGGGATTGTCATTTAGTCAAGTACATCAGCCTCTCTATGTACTTGATGTTGGTGGTGTTGATTGTTGAACTCCTTTATCATGACCTTGATCAAATTGTACCCTTTAGTCATGCAAAATCACTTATTAATCATGGGAAGTTTTTTCTAATTCTACCTAATTTTAATGCTTGGTTTAGAAAGTTTCATCAAAATTGTAGGGAGTTGAGTAATGTCCTTCGAGGATCAACTTCAAGATTCAAGGTAGAGTCATGGGCTAAAAGCCTAGAGGAGGGGGACATAGAGCGCTATTGATCCCAATTATAGGATTAATAGTTCACTCTTGCATAATTGTATGTTGGACTTGAAATCCTCAAATAATGTGCTTCCCTCTTGAATAATGAAGAAATAGGGTCCTTGGGTCACATTTCCCCATTATAACATCTATTCCATGGATTCACACAATATTTAAGTGTATTGAATCATTGAAGAATTACATTGTATTTATAGGGACCAAGTTAACTTGTATTTACATGTGATGAATTGTTATTGCCGGGATTTATATTTCTTATAATTTTTATGACCCCCCTGCTGCCCTCGAATTTCCCAAAAATTTGGTGGTGGTCTCCGTACATCCCCAATGTGTGTTTCCCATGTCCCAGAAACTTGGGGGAACATTAGCTTCATTTTCTCTTTCAATAATTCAGTTTTCAGAACCAGGCAGAGGCAATAACCAAAATGAAAAATCCCACGGCTGCACAGAAGCTGCAAAATACTTCAAACTGTGAACAGTTTGTGCTACATGAGCATATATTTGGGAGGAGCTAATCTAAGAACACAAGAGAATGACTCCTAAATACCATGGAAACCCCAAGAAAGGGATAGTTTCTTGGCTAAAATGTCCACTTCCGATCTCAGGATAATCTCCAATATATTTGAAATCCTGAAGCAAGATAGGATTTTAAACTAGTTTATGTGCTTCAGCCTCTAGGGAGCCTAACCTAGAAGTATTTTTCAGTTTGTTTATGGCGACCATGTAGTTAAGTTTTAAGTTAATCAGATTTGCATAGCATGAAATTGTGAGAGATTCCTTCAATAAGGGATAATTCCTAAATTTGAACTCTATATCTGTGCAGATGGTCAAGAAAATACTACTCAATGGAATTAAAGTTGGCATCATAACCAATGGCCATCCGAAGGTGAGATCAAAACATTGCCTCTTTGTAATGATTTTAAACTTGCGATGGATCATGGTTTCTATAATTATAGTTTTCTACCAATTTTTCTTATAATCTAGCTTATTTATCAGGTTCAACGTGCAAAACTTTTGGCTTATCGAGCAGATGAACTTTTCAATACGATTATGGTTGGTGGAGGTACCTTAGATATAAGCATCTGTGCTTTATAACTTTTTTCATTTGTGATTTCTCTAGATATCTTAAGTCCTCTTTGTTAACTCATAACTCTCAATATATGTTTTACTTTTACGTCCCAACCAAAACAGTAGATGAATTATCTTAGTTATTTACTAGAGTTCTGTGAGTCTGAACATGTGACTTTTGAAATCAGCATAAACTAAACTGTTCATTTTTTATCTACAGAGGAGATTCATGGAAAACCCCATAAAAGCATATTTTTGAAATCCTGTGAGCTTGTAGGATGCACGCCTTAGCAGTCTGTCATGGTGGGAGATAACCTTAAAATAGAGATTCAGGTCTTGTATTTCAAGCTTTTCCTTGTATAGAACAAAGACTAACAAATGTATCTAGCATAAATTTTTAGATAAATGAGATCCATTGTTTTGATCCTTCATATGGTAGGTTTAAGGTTGATAGTTTTCTTGATCTTTTCTTTTCTGTTAATTTCTATTATCTGGATAAGACCTTTTAATATGCATCTCTAGATGTATCGTGATGGGAATCTGTCCTAATATTTTGCCTTAAATTTGGTTTTATGTTTCACTACAAATAGCTATGTTTTTGTATTTCAGGGAGGTAAAAATGTAGGTTTTCTAGCAACTGTATGGTTCAACATTCATGGTCTAAATGACCCCCCTCTAGGAGCAACAAATCCCACTTACACTATTAGGAACATTTGTGAGCTTCTCGAGGTTCTACCCCTTTATTAACAAGACAGGTTTTTCCATTAGATTATATGTTTGTATTCATCTTTTTGTCACTGGTTATTTATCCATGATTGAACTGAACTGAAAATTTGGCTCTGTTTGTAGCACCAGAGCAACTTTCTTGCTATTTTGTTAAATCTTCTACTTCTCAATTGAAATTCTTTTGACACCATCTAGGAAAGAACCTTTGGAAAGGAAATAAAATTAGATCGCAAGTATGCAATTGAAACAACTTACAACTACTATCAATATTTATGTTTGGTTGTTTTCTATTTGTTGTATAACATTTTGGAATGTCAAATCAACATCTACGTTGTATTTCTCCCATATGTTGTTGTATGAAAAAAAATTTAGCTGTATGTTGATGATTGTCCACTATGTTCTGGTTGCATAGGTGTTCTTGGTATAGTTATGTTGTGTTTTAGATATATTATGCACAAAACATAACAATGAGTTCATATATTAGTAAATTAAAAGAGGTGATGTCTCTGGCCAAAAGTAAAGTAGAACAAATCCAGATCTCTTTTTAGTACTGTAAACCACTGTTAACCAAATAAAATAAGAATACTATACTCTGGCCATTTTGTTGTTAATGACAAACAACATAATATAGCAACGACATATTTTATACTGCAATTGATTGCAAAGTTTTCCAAGGCACATGACACTTAGGAGATGTGGTGAATGATCTGTAACATTGTAGTAATAATTGATTATTAGATACCATGTGAAGTAAAAGATGTGTCATTTTAGTTTTTAACTTTTAATCTTTCCAAGGCAAGTAAGGTAAATTAATTTCCCCTTTCCTTGGTAATCTTGTGTTTCTGGTATCGTGTCCATGGCCAGTTAAATGCAATTTCTTCTATAGATAGGATACTTTTTGTCTTGTGCTCTCATGCATTTATTTACTATGGCTATACAATAGCTTTGAGTTTCACGGGCTGCTGTTTTGAAGATTTTTATAGAATTTCCCATAGAGATTAGCACAGGTAAGTTTATCATTCAGTTCCTAGGTGTCTAATATGAAATTTGTAGAATATAATGGCGGTGATTACACATTAAATATAAAAGTATTAAGCAGCTCACATGCTAGAGTTAAATTTTTTCAGTAAAGTATCAATCTTGCATTTTTCCTGGTCGTGACTATCAAGCTTTTCAAAATATTGCATAATTTGTCATGTAGCTAAAATAGG
This sequence comes from Pseudotsuga menziesii, assembly GCA_001517045.1. Classification (NCBI taxonomy): domain Eukaryota; kingdom Viridiplantae; phylum Streptophyta; class Pinopsida; order Pinales; family Pinaceae; genus Pseudotsuga; species Pseudotsuga menziesii. Next base: position 352,342 of record LPNX010243010.1, on the reverse strand, counting down.
CTTCACAATAAGAGAAGAAACCTTTTGCAGTTTGATCACAACCATAGACTTGCTTATTATGGAACCTTCTCAAAGAAAAGGTGAATATACTTTGCATAATTTTAAGTTTATTAATTATCAAAGCAACAGGTTGTGTTTTAATTTTGATAGCCCATGATGAGGAACATCTTGAAACACCTTGAAGCTCATGGATTCTTAATATTGCAGTAGACAAGAGGGAAAGTTTTGTTTCTGAGTCTTTGTTTTTGATGCAGTGATGGCATTGGGCTTCAAAATCCTTTCAGGAAGGACTCTTCTTTGGACTATGAGAATGATAGTGATGAAGAATGGCAAGAGGTACTCATCACTAAATCTCTTTGGTAAAAATATTTGTAGTATTTTTATTATCTTTAGTTACAGGGAAAATTGTACATAGCTCTCAAGAATTAGTTTATCGTAAATACTAGTTACTGGTAAGTTGTAATAGTAATAATTATGTAGTTTGTAGGGATATCTATCATAAATTTGTTTGAATATCATGATTGTCAAGCAATAACAACTTCTTAAAGGGTGCTAGCTCAATGGTAGAGCACCTGCCTAATTATAGGCAAGAGGTTGGTGGTTCGATTCCCCCATGCCCTATCATAAATTTGTGACTACAAAAATGACTAAATTCGCATATATATGACTATTAGTAGCTAATTTCCCGTATCTTAGTCATATTTAGCTTAGTCATTAATATCTTAACATCTAGTAGTTTATTTAGTCATATAGTTGGTCAATAATGGTTGCAATCAGTAACTAAATCAGTGACTAAATCAATGACTAACTCAGTGACTAAATCAATGACTAAATCCATGACTAAATCAATGACTAAATCCATGACTAAATCAATGACTAAATCATTAACTATCAATGACTAAATCATTGACTATCAATGACTAAAGCATTGTCTATCAATGAATAAATCATTGTCTATTAATGACTAAATCAATGACTACTAAGTCAAGCTATTAATGACTAGTGAAATACGACTAGCTATAAGATAGTGGAAATTTGTTACTATTAGTCACCGACTAAAAAATAGTCATTTATAGCCTGATTTTAGTCATTAATTTATCATTTTTTACTAGTGTAGCTACTAAATTCAAAGATAAAACCCAAGAAATTGTAGAAATAATTCAAGGACAAATGACATGGTTGGAAATAAATGAAGAGCCTCCGAAAAACACACTAGTCAAGAATTCAGAAATATTGTAGCTCGAGTATGAGCTAATAGGCTTCAGTAATAAAGCTGTTGAAAAATTGATTGATGTGGTAGAAGGGACAATGGACTAATGCACAGAAATTTATAAGAAGGTGCTCACAACTTATAATAAGTGTCAAACATCATCTGCAAAAAGGCTAGATAAGCTTCCAGAACATGAAGAACTCCTGAAGAAATTGCAGGAAAGATTGCAGGAAGATGAACTCGGCATATAGTTTAGTAAAGCTTAAGTGAAAATGTGATAAAGAGTGTGATTGCTCAAGCTATTGTAAGTAATTTCCTTTTGGAAGATCAGCTTCGGGTACTTTCGGTTAGAATGGCTAATATAAAGGTTCAGGATTCTAAACATGAGGTCACGGTCAAATTCCTGGAGCCAGCAGATTTTGAGTTCATTGTTTTGGATACTATGGCATGGAAACAGTTTATTACTGAGTTGACTGGGCCCACTTAAGGGTTTGTCCTAAGTATAGATGGAAATATAATTGTAATATTTTTTGTATTTAGTTTTTGACAAGTAGACACACTAGAAGACAAATATTTTTGTAACCGAATGTAAAGGAAGCCCAAAGGGCAGCATAACCAAGAGTCATTACGTAAATGTATAAATATAGCTAGAATTGAATAGAGAGAGGACTTTTCTAGCTTTCTCATGTTAAATACTTATTGTAAGAGGAACTATTTCTAATTATAATAAAGAGGATCCATTTTTCTGCTGGAGAAGGAGTTGTTGAGTTTCAAATGCATGTTGTGTGGATGGCTAGATAGAACTATTTCTGTGTTGGTTGACTATGCAAATTTGTGAGATCGTTCTAACTCTAAACTATTTATTATTTATGAATGATTTCATTTCCTTGTTTTGAATCTTGCACAACAAATGAGTAATGAATGCTTTAATAAACAATGAGCTATCTCTATGTTAATCTTTCTATTGTGTTCCATGTATTCAGAATTATATCAGCTATTTGTAAAATTCTATGTGCAAAAAATACAGTACATTACTCATACAAATAATCATCTTGCTCCCTAGGGATAGGTTAGTTAGAATTAGCTTAGTTTAGCATAGATGTTATTTGCTTTATGTGAATTAGGAACAAAGGGGATAAGACAAGAGGTAAGAACCTACACATCACATTGTGAAACCTTTGCTTCCTAATCATCTACATTTAATCTAGGCACTTGCATATCATTTATAAAAACAATAACAAAAAACACACATAAACGGTGGACCGGGCCGCAACCGGTAAAATAGATTTAAACCGTTACTTAACTCTAGGGTAGCCGGACTGTTAACTGGATGGATTCCCCATACCAAACAATAAATGAGCTAATTGGGAGCGGTTATTGGAAAGAATCCCTACTGTCGATACCTAGGATTTACCAGGCATCAACACTCTACCAAAACCAACAACATGCAGGAAAAATTTAGTTGCGGGCCGAATTCGTATCCTGTGAAATCTCCCATCAAATAAATCCTGTGGTATAAATTATTGATCAATCCTTCAGATAACTGAGATAATTGAAACCCGAGAAATTGGCACCAAATTCACCCAAAAATAAAGAAAAAATAAAATAAAATATGCACACATATATTGAAAATTCATTTGAATTTTGGTTACTGACCTATTTGAATTGAAGGAGGAGATAGAAACCGCAAGCAAATCCCTAAAAAGTGAATATGAATTTTTTTCTCAAATGGCATTCCTTGTTTCCTTTGATGATTGAAATACCGTGTTTGTTTTGAACTGACCACCTAACTTTCATGTTTAGTTTCTGAATTTTTTTCCTCCAAACTTTTTTGTGGTTTTTGTGACTGGATAAGACCCCTAAATTTATCATTTTAATTTAATTTAAAATATTAAGCAGTTGCAGTTCTTCCTAGAACTCTAAAAAAAAAAAAAAACTCCAAACTAGACAATAATTGCAGCTTGAAAGCTAACAAATAGACAAATTTATAGAATATATGAAGTTTCTAAATGCTCAATTCTATGATAACCTTCTCCGTCAAAGCAAGGATCTGGATCATGACTTAATGCGTCTCATTGGTAACATTCTAATATAATTTTCATTTTTGTATGGACTTTTCACACAAATGATACATAGCTGGGATTTTTCTTTTTTGTGAACCAGGCCCTTTTTCTCTTTTTTGTAAACCAAGACGAAACCTCATGAAAGTTCAAGCTAAGAATCCTGAGAATCGTGCTCAAGAAATTAGGTGGTGGATTACTTCATCCAACAATCTATTTTATAACTATGGAGAAATGGGTGATCGTGGCACCAAGAAGGGCATGCAGAGCCTCACCTTATTCTTAACCTTCATTTACAACCACATTGCGTGCAAAGCCTGCACAATGAAGGATGTTAGTAGTCAAATCATGTCAGTGGCATTGTCGAGGATGTAAGAACAAGTCAGGTGCAAGAAATAAAAAGTTTTTTGCAATAAGAGGTGTAAATTGACAAAAAACATAGGAAAATATGTTAATCATAGTATAAAAGCATATCTTAAAAATTTGTAATGGATGTGGCACACATATCAAAATGGAGTCGATTACAATANTCCAGAATATATATATATATATATATATATATATATATATATGAAATTTGAATACAAAATTACTATTTTATTTTTCTCTATTATGTTCATGAAACTAACTACATATCTTTTATATAGCATTATAGATTGATCTAATATGAAAATATTGTTGAAATTTATTTCTTCATAATTTTGTTGAATTATGATTAGCTCCTCAAATACCATTCTTTGCTAAACTCTAATAGCTTAATTATATCCTACCAAATTCTTATCTTCTCTAACTTCATGAAACTTAGGACTAATATTTCTTTTCCAATTTGCACTTGAATTCATGGTTTTTCAAGATTTTCTAATTAGGCTTTCATATTAATGCATTATAATGAACATTTGAACTCCATTCTTCCAAAGTTCACATAATTTTTATTAGGATTTTTTTTTTTGTGAAAAATAAGGAAAATCTATTGTAGGCATTGGTGTTGTATGGTATGGGGGTTTGTAAGTATTGGGGTATAAAAGAGGGCATCTTGTAAAAATAGGGATATCCAGAAATGATAGTTTTTTTTTAATTGAAAAGATGTATTGGAAGGAGTTAGAAAAAAGGATTTTGGTAGGAATTTATCAATATCTAGTGATATTAGGTGTACTATTTAATATTCCACTCCATCACTTGATATGACATAGTTTCACTCTTAGTGAAGACCCAACAAAGATATCTAAGAAATAAATAAAAAATCTCATGAGATAACTGGCTCCAAAGGACTAGCCAATAAAATGAACAAATTTTAGATGTTCTTTTAATCCCCATAAACAAGTGGTGAAAGAAAATAAAAAGAAGAGGGATATTCTTTTAATCCCCATAAGCTATTGGTGAAAGAGAATAGAAGATAAATTACACTCAGTGTGACCCAGATTCAATTCATTAATTCTAGAGTACTTACATCACCACTTTTCCAAATCAATATGGCATGATGAAAGGGTTTACAGGTGATTTAATTCTCATGAAAGGTGGGTGAAGGTTGGATCCCCACTTTTGCTTAACTTTCCAAATTGAAGACTAGAAGCTAGATTAGTCAAAGCATCCACCTAGGTATTAAGGGAGCACAACAGCTTAGAGGTAAAATTTAGCCAATTGTTAATTTTTTTTAGCATTTATTTTTCATGGTTTAGTCAATTGACTATCTTTTTATCTTATTTTTCAAAAACTAAATTTGCAAATTGGTCATTTTTACTTTAAAAAATGATATATATTTACATAAAATATAAATATACTACTTAGAATGACTCTAATTCCTAAAGAAGATTGACGACAATTTATTAAAATGACAAGTAAAAAATGTAAGTCTAAAGTATATCAATATGTTCTTAATGCACTTCATTTTTCTCTTTTAAATCATTTATTTTTCTAAAATTTGTTATAGCTTTTAACTTATGTTACATCATATAACTTTATGATTTTTCTAAAAAACTTTAAATGGTTTAGGTCTAGTGTCATAGTTAGGAAATCATGTGTTTTTCTAAAATTTGTTATAGCTTTTAACTTATGTTACATCATATAACTTTATGATTTTTCTAAAAAACTTTAAATGGGTTTAGGTCTAGTGTCATAGTTAGGAAATCATGTGTTTGAATATTTCTAAAACATAAATATAATAAAAATTTAGAGGAGAAAAATAAAATGTAACATTAATTTTAATAGCAGATTGTATTTTAAACTTAAGTTTTAAATCAATTTATATACATTAAATATATTTTATTGAAAGTAATTTTGAGAAAAAAAATAGTAACTTTTTTATATAAATCATTAAAAAAAAATAAGTTCATATTATCTTTAATAAAAAAACATGAAAAATTAAATCAAATGTAAATTTCATCTCATAAATAAAACTTAAACAATTGTCATACTTACTCATTCATATTTATAATAATAAAAGTTAATGTAGAAATGTAAATGAAATATCAAAATGTTTAATATGGTTTTTTCCTATTAGTACACAGAACTGAGTGTTCAAAAGTTGGAGGTTAATTTGTTTACTAAGTACTTGAAAATTTTGAAACATAAATGTATCTAAACTTCTTAAATGTCATTGAATGAGTATAAATACATAAAAAGGCATCATTAATAACTATCTCAAGGTTATATCTTAGGGTTTGATTTTTTTTTCAATTGTCGTACTTTTGCTATTGCCACACAAAGAAGTGTTGGTATCCTACAGGAATGTAGTCTATCTCTAACATAAGTTTCTTCCTCGGTGTTCATGTTTTTAAATTTTTTCCCTTACCTTCTTTTGATTGCCCCACATAAAGAAGCTTGGGTATCCTACAAGAATGTTGTCTATCTCTAATATAAGTTTCTTCCTTATGACAGTTTATAGAAGTCAAGGACTGTCTAACATAATTTTCTTCCTTTTGACAGATTTTAGAAGTCAAGGACTATCTAGATGTTTTATACAGAATGGTTTTGATGTTCCTATTTACGGCAGTTTTATAACAGAACTTCAACTCAAGAAAAGGTTACTCAACCTATATACATACATAATGTTGTTTTAAATTAATACAATTTGAAACAGCTAACAGGGAAAAAAAATATTTACATTTATTTTCATTTCATCACAATACTACTAGATTCCTGCTCAATTTTACATGTCACTTGCACTTTAGTTTCTCCAAAATGATGTGATTTTATGTACCGAGATTTTTAGAAAAGCTTCTGCTTCATAATGTTAATTGCTTTGATGACAATGACAGCAATGACAACAATCCTCCATTTGGGGTTTCTGGCCTTGCTGTGCCTTCCTCAACCTGGGTTTTGTTAACCTAGGGTTTCTTGTACCATTCTTGGGTTTTTTTGATCTCGTTGACATTTGGGTTTTGGCTTGTTGTCTGCCCGATAATTTTGGTCCTCCATGTCAGAAATTCATGATGTGTCTACTCTTCCCTTGTCGGATGTTTCTCTTGCTCACTCTCGTCGTCCCTGGAATGCTAAAGCTCTTAAGACTTTAGAAGGGAAGCTTCGGTTTGTTGTTGGATGCGATGTTTACATGGATAGGGTCGAAGTTCTGTGTTCTTGTCCTCTCATTGGTAGGCTTGAATACTGCAATATGGATAAGAAGTCCTGGTACTCTTCAGCCTCTGAGCACTAGAATCCATTCCCTTCTTACGTTCCAATGATCAGCTTATTGGCATGGGGTTGGATTATCTTTGTTTTTTTAGAGGAATCCCATGCTATGTCTGTTCTCAACTCGCTATGGCGCATTGGTGTGGGGTCTCTTGTCTTGGATCGATGGCATGTCCATTTTGACCCTCTTCGAGAACGGATGAAGAAACGACACCTATGGGTTTTGCTCCTAGGCCTCCCTTTTCCTCTCTAGAATCGTTCTCTGCTAGAAGGTATTGGTAGTACCATTGGACGCTTCATGGCCGTGGAGGATGAATTCATGAATTCCTATGACAAAAGGATGGCCAGGATCCTTGTGGAATATGATATCTCGAAGGGGCTACTGGCTGATGTCAATATTCTTTGTCTTGAGCACCTATTCTACCAGAGACTCGAATACTTAAGCATTCCTTTCAGATGTAGTCGGCGCTAAGATACAGGACATCTTCATCGAGATTGTCCTGTCCTTCGTCAGGGTTCAGTTTCTTCGATGACTCAACAACACCCTGTGGCATGCGATTCTCCTCCTCTTGCTACGAATGATCCTTTGACGAGTATCCCTGCTCCTCTTGCTGCTCCTTCTGAGATAGGTATTTATCACAATGCTTGCTCTATTTTTTATGATGCCTCTGATTGTGTACTATCTCTATTGGACTCGGTGGATGGTTGTCTTGCTTCCCCATTATCTATTGAGATTCCCGATCATGTTGTACACGGCTCTTCTCTTGTTTCTTGTGCAGCTGTTGTTAATCCTATGGCTTTTCCCACATCCTCCTCATGCCTTCCTTTATTTTACCCTTATTTGGAAGCAGAGGGAACTATTCTGTCTGCACCCTCCTCTTTCTTTCCTTCTGATTCCCACTCCCTGAATGTCGAGGTCTCTACTCAGTCCATTTTTCTGGACTCAGATTTTCCTCCTTTGATTCGCTCTGATCCCATTGTTCTCTTGAATCCTCCTCTTAGTCCTGTTTCCTTGCCATCATTTGCAGACCCCTCAATACAAAAGTCCCTGGAAATTTTCTCTGCTAAGACCCCTCTCTCCCCTTTGGTATTACCTTTGGATTATATTCGTTTCGCTGTCAGAAAGAAAGAAAAAAACCCTTCAGAGCTTTTGGCACCTGTTCCTACTCCATATACCCCTTTATCCACTAGGCTTAAAAACGTGGCTCGTCAACATTTTTCTTCTCCTCTCAAGGTTCTTAGAGCTATGACCCCACATCAGAATGGTTGTTGATGCGCATTCTCTCTCTTAACCTTCATGGCTTGGGGAGCTTAGCCAAACAAAAAAGTCTTCAACATCTGTTCTCTTCACTCTCATGTGATGTTATTCTCTTGAAAGAAACTATGAATAGTACTTTTCTTGCCTTGCTTTTTCCAAGCTCTGTCCTGGTTGGGAATTCTGCGCTACCAGCTCCTCTAGTCTTTCGGGGGACATTCTATCTGGATGGAACCTGAAACTTGTTAAGTGTAAAGCCTTTCATACCGAGGCTGGGATCTTACTCAAGGCTCATCTCAGAGTGCTGACCATCACACTTTCCATCCTAAACTGCTATGGACCCTACCTTCATAGAGAAGCTTTTTGGAATTCAGTGGCTAGAGGTGGTCTGCTTTCCTTGCCTAACTTGATTCTTGCGGGTGATCTGAATCTCACCTTGAAAGGGTCTGAGATTTGAGGTTCTAAGGCGCAAATTGATCCTCTGGGACCCTTTTTTACTAAAATCTTCTCGGATCATCAGTTGGCAGATGTGGCCCCTTCGTGTGCTGGGCCTACTTGGCGGAATGGTAGGTTAGGGGATGAGGGCATATCAAAAGGGTTTGACAGATTTTTGCTTTCATATAATCTTGTCAGCCTTCTTTCCAAACATCGGGTCTGGGCTCATTGATCTGGTGTTTCTGACCATTTTCCTGTTCTTTTTGAATGGTTGGATCATCCAGTCTCTTATGCTTTCCCTTTCAAATTCAATCACTCTTAGTTGGCTAATGAGGATTTTGTTAAGATGATTAGAACTCAATGGCCTCTTTTTTCCTCTGATGTTTCAGTGGATGGTATGGAAGATCTATCTGTCAAATTGCATCTTCTTAAGGTAAAGTCAAAGACTGGACTAAACATAAAACCATTGAGATGAAGGATAAATCTGCTCTTTTGGAGGATGAAATTAACTCTCTTCTTGACTCCTTGACTTCTGGTATTTTGGGTGCCAGTGATCGGTCTAGACTCACAGCCCTTAGACTTGAGCTTCAAAATTGGGTGGATCATGAATTACAATCTGCTAGATTACAAACCAGATTGTCATGGGATTTACAGGGTGATGCAAATACTAGATTCTTCCATGCTGTGGCTTCAGCTAGAAAAAACCATAATGCTATCTGAGGTCTTGAAGATGAGGTTGGAAACATGGTTATTGATGATTTGGGCTTAAAGACTCTAGGGATTCGGTATTTCAAGAATATTTTTGTTCATGATCGTTTAACCAATATTATGGCCCAACTTAAGGTAATTCGATTATTTCCCTCTTTCATCATCCCTGAGGAGAGTGAGTCCTTCACATGTCAAATCTCATTGGCAGAAGTGGAAACTGCACTCAAATCATTAAAAAAGGACAAGTCTCCGGGTCCTCATGGTTGGCCTGTAGAATTTTATCCGGCATTCTTTGACATATTGGGGCCTGATCTTATTAAGGTGGTTGAATCCTCCAAAAAGGATGGTCAGGTGGCACCCTCCTTGAACTCCACCTTTATTATGATTATTCCCAAGAAGGAAAATCCCATCTCTTTTGCTGATTTCCGACCCATATCCCTTTGCAATATGGTTTATAAGTTGATTTCTATGGTTGTTGCATTGAGACTTAAGCCCTTTCTAGATAAGTTCATCTCACCTCAACAATTTGGTTTTTTGAAGAATTGACAAATCACAGAACCTCTGGCTATTACGCAGGAAGTACTTCACACTGTTAAAACCAAAAACAGGTGTGCCCTTATTTTAAAACTGGACCTTACAAGTGTGCACTTATTTTAAAACTGGACCTTACTAAGGCATTTGACAGGGTTAATTGGACTTACATCAAACTTATTCTTCTTCAAATTGGGGTCCCTTTGGTTGGTGTGAACTGGATTTTGGGTTGTATGTCTTCTGCGAATTTTTCCCTTCTTGTTAATGGCTCTCCTTCTAGTTTTTTTTACTGCTTTTCAGGGCATTAGGTAGGGATTCCCTTTATCACCTCTGTTGTTCATACTGGTCATCGAAGGGCTTAGTTTGCTGATCGAGGATGCTAAATTAAATGGTAAGATCAGGGGCATCAAGATTTCATCTCAGCTATCTCTCACACATCTACTTTTTGTGGATGATGTGATCATGTTTGGCATTGGAACTTTTGAGGAATGGATGGCTTTTAAAGTTATACTGGACATTTTTTGCTAGAATCAAAATCAATATGGACAAATCATGCTTCCTTCATAATGATTTGGATGCTGATCTTCTGCATAGGATCATTGGGTTCCTCCCTTACAAATCTGAGCACATTAATAAGGGTTTTAAGTATCTTGGCTATTATATTAAGCCACTTGGGTATTTGGTTAAGGACTCGCATTGGATCCTAGCTAAATTTGAGAATAGAATTCAACATTGGACCTTTCATCTATTATCTATTGGAGGTAGACTTGTTCTAATTAAATCAATGCTCTCTAGTCTGTCGGTCTACTGGATGGCACAGGTTCCAGTCCCTCAGTCCATTCTTGATAAACTCAGAAGCATGATTTTCTCATTTCTGTGGGGTTCATCTACAAAGAAAAAGAAATTCCATCTTATTGATTGGCATACTCTAGCAAGCCCAACTTCTCTGGGTGGATGGGGTATTAAACAGTTGTTCTTGTTCATTCTCTCTTTGCAGCTTAAGAGCTTCTGGCAGGCTATTAATGGTAACGGTATCTAGTTTCAACTTCTGTCTGTGAAGTATATGAAAAGAATTTCCTTGCACTCCTGGCTTCGTAAGAAATATTTTTCAACTCAAGGTGTCTCCGTGATCTAGAAAGGCTTCCTTCTTACGCTCTCTTGGTTGGGAAGTGGGATTATTTGGAAGGTTGGAAATGGAAGGGCAATTCAGTTGGGATTGGATCCTATTGTTGGTCTGGGGTCTTCATTTCTACTCCCTCTTGATCTGGGTGAATATTTTGAGGATTATGGCATTTGTACTCTTGATCAAGCTAGGAATCTCACCCCTTGTGCTCAAAGTTATTGGTTCACGGTAGCATAACCGGACCTACATGGAGAATGGAAGACAAAATGGGACCATTACATAGAAGGGTTGGAGTATGGAAGGATTCATCTATCAGACTCTTGTGATTAATTATTACAGGCTTATAAACAATATGTGGGTCCACGATCTGCTGCTCTGGGTTATGAATGTATTGCTTCTTCGTTCTGCTCTATGGGTCAACCTTCTGTTCTTGACTTGCTCTGGGATCTTAATACTCCTTTGAAAATTGGCAGCTTCATCTGGTTGACTGTCAGGAGTCAGATTTTGACCTGGGATCAATTGCAACATTGGGGCATGTAGGGCCCGAGCAGATGTGTTCTATGTTGTAGGGGAGAAGATAATGCCCAGCATCTCTTCCTAGACTGTTCATTCGCAAAAAGAGTATTTTCCTTCTTTGAAGATCATTATAGGTTTCCTCCTTCTCAATTTGACTTTGTCTCTACCTATCTGAAACATTGGTTCAGCAGCATTCCGGTTTACGCTCATTTCATATATCTACCTATTTTCTTCTATTGGTGTATCTGGAAACACAGAAACTGATGCATTTTTTACAATAAATTGCCCACTGTCCTTGCTCTTCTTAAACAGATTGATAACCTCATTCTTATGTATCCAGTTCCACAAAAAAAGAAAAGAATCAGAATTATTGGCCCTGGTCCCTTGATCAGTTACCCATGTGCCTTTTTTGATGGGGCTATTGTAGAAAATATTGGTGGTGCTGGATTTGTGATTCATCTGAATGCTTCATATTTCATAAACTTTTCCTTGGGCTGTGGCAGTAGCACAAATACTAGATCTGAGTTACTGGCACTATGGGCTATTTTGAGGGTTAGTAAGCTGATGGGAATACCCATGCACTCTATATTTGGTGAGTCTGTTGTCATTATCTCTTGGGTAAATAGACTCGCATCTCCAAATGTCCCATCTCTGATTCATTGGTGTGATGCCATTCTTTCTATGCTGCAAATTGTTCCATCTGTGACCTTCAAACATATTTTTCGTGAGCATAACCAGCAGGCTGATGGTCTTTCCAAGCAGGATTTGGAGTTGGATATGGATTTCGACAACTTTTTTGAATCTCTGGATGGCATGATCATTGATCATGGGAATTTTAAGCCTTTCTAGCTTGTGCAGGGCTATGTGCTCTAGGTTTCTTTTGGCACTTATGTGTATTGATTGAAATAGTTCATAGCTATCATAGAAGAGACTTACAGTCTGCATGTTTTGCTCAGGATTTGTCTGTTTTGAGGTCATCCTTGAACTATTTATCGGCATATTCTGACCTGTATAACATGAATCATGAAAAAGTCTGCAATAGACAGACTTCGTGCTTCTATGTCCCTTAGATTGGCTTTCTGGATGTTACTTAGATCATAATTGTTTTATTTTGATGGGGTTCCTATATGAGCATTTATATGCAATGACTGTGAAGCCCTTTGTTGGCTGTATGTATAAGATGTCTTTTGATTCAAGATTGAATAACAAGGGCTGGTATTTTTTCCTCTGAAAAAAAAAAGCAATCCTCCTTAAAATTCCACCGAAAACATTACTATCCAGCAAATATTTCTATTTATTTAGAACCTTTTTTATCGCTCAATATGCATTTCTAAAAAATCTGTGATTCAGTTTATCAACGAAACTTTTTTGACAACACTGACCGAGTCTATCGCTCGATATGGATTTCTATCAAATATGTTAGCCTCCGCACATGGAGGTGAGAACATTATGAAGGCATTTCTTCAAAACGAAGTGCAACCATAGCGTCGCCGAGGTCATCTGACAACTATTATGGAAAAGGTCTGACATCGACTAAAATGAAACCTCATATCCAATAAAAATATTCCAAGTAATTAAAATTAAAATTTAATAAATATCAAAACCATGTACTTCGATGACATGTCTCCGATTTCTTAAATTAACTTGTGCGTAAAACGAGGGTTTTAGCCCATGTGATGTCACCCAAGCTGGGATACAAGTCCACTCTAGTTTTATCCATGTGCGGAGGCTATGTGATTCCACATACCTAGTGCTAGAATTTGGTTTTTATTTCACATGTCAAAATATTTTTTTTTAAAGTTTTGACCTTTTATATTGACCATCATGAAACATTTTGTTTAAAATTTTACCCTTTAAGAGTGAAGGTTTGCTAAATTTTTTGGCTTTCAATAGTAAAGATTTGCTAAAAAATTTACCTTTCAATGGTTAATTTTTGTTAATTTTTTTTCAAAATAAATTTTTTTTTAAACATTGGCTAAAATATTTTCAAAATTTTACCTTTCAATGATTAATTTTTGTTAATTTTTTTTCAAAATAATATTTTTTTTAAACATTGGCTAAAATATTTGCAAAAATAAATGATAGAGTTGGGACTAGAGCGAGATGATATCAATTTCACAGCCCTCACCACTGAGTGGGATTCTCAACATGATAGTGTAATTACTTTTATTTTCTGGTACATAGAGGGGCATGGATTCCAAAACAATAATCAGATTCATGGGCTCTGGCATTAGACCAGGTGGAGGGAAACAAACACCTCAACACGTACAGAACGAAAAACTCTTTGTATATGTAAACATTTGTAAATAACACTTAGCACAGAAAGTGTTTTTAAACTTACCTCATTCACTAAAATGGTAGGGATTTCCCTCTCATTTGAACTTGAATATTTACGTTTTCCCTCTTTCTTTCAAAAATTTCAAGCGAACAACTATCTTCCTCTAGGTTTACCATATCTCAAATTTTAAAAATATGCTTACCCGCGATGAAATCAAATGATGTGAATCCAATCTTATAAATACAAGTCAAACTTATCTGCCATTCGATCACCTATGCTCTCTCGATCGCTACCTCTGCATATACCCTCTATTTTGTCAGCTGAGATCTAAAATGGAGGCGTGATTGCAGTTTGCAGGCGGTTTTTTTTCTTTTGCAGTAGAATATAACAACAATAAGGAGAACATTTTTGCATCCTCCTCCACAAAATTTAAATTACAGTTCCCTCGTGAGAGGAAAGCTCTACAGGATATCACCCTCTTCATTATATTTTTAGCCATTCTTAATGTATTATGTATACATTCATGGCCAACGTCAAATGTTTAAATCTAAACCAAAAAAATTCTACAAACAATACCTTTGAATCTTGATAATGTTTTCCAAGACTCTGTGTCCAGAGTCCAGACTCCACTATCCACTCTCCAACTCCAAGGGCTTATAGGCTCGAGTTCCAGCCTTCTAAGTTCCACTTCCAATTTTCAAATTTCAACTTTCAAATCATATAGTTGAGCATTGAGCACTAAAAATTGTACTATGTAGATGCTAATTACAATACTAAAAATAAATAAAAATAATAATAGAAAAATCATTGTTAAATGACCTTTTTTGCTTTCAGAAAAATAAAGAAAATCTTAAAAAAGAAAAGCATGGATGATGGAAATAATACTAACTTAATGTTTTTCTTTTTTGTGAAAGAGTGGTTAGAATTTGGAAAGTATAATTTTATATAATAATAAGATAAAAGTATTGATGTTACTAATTTACTAGTATTAATTTATAATGAAGTTTTAGTAATTTTGTTTCCCTTCAAGAATAGTAGCAATATAATGACGTTTTGAAACTTTTATTACACTTTAAAAATAAGTTTAAGTGATAAATTTACCCTTCAAAGAAAACGGTTTACTAAATTTTTTAGCCATATTTGACGGTCAAAATGCCCAATGATGGTCATTTTGCCCGTCAAATTCTAGCATTTCTGACAAATCTATTATTCAGTCAAATATGTTATTTAGTCTAAGATAGATGCATAATATAAACTTGACAAGCCTTTAAAAACAGTCATTTATGTTCTACAAAACATTATGCTAGAGCTACAGAGGTCTTAGATCGTAATAATTTTTGTTGTGAGTGCCCTATCAAATGGCAAAGTTTCTGGTAGAGGGTGTGGATGTTAAAAGTTTTGAGATCAAACACCTGCATCGTTAAAAGAAACATATGAACATATATGCTTATTGCAGACAGAGAATCCAAGTTTCCTTAAATATAAAAGAAATTATATCCCTGTAAAATGTGTGTAACCGTAATAAAAAACCAGGTGTCCTACTTTAATTTATTTAATGGATAAACATGAATTCTTCTTAAACCCCTTGGTTTTTGTTCAGCAATGCAACAGGTTTGCATAAAAAAGTCGAATGCTTCTAGCCGTGGATTTTTAGTAGCAAAGAAGGCCCTGCAAGTGTTTTTTTAAAGAGTTAAGATTATCATATTCAAAGAAGAAGAAGAATGTGAAAGAATAAAATGAAGCCGGAGAAGCACAATGGGAAGATTAGATGCCTTCTCATTATTAGGAACTGTTTAAATAGGAAATACAAAAGACAATATTAGCTTGACCTAACTCACTAACTAACTATGGGTGAGATTACACTCTTCAACACACCCCCTTAATCTCAATTGGTAGTACATCATCAACACTGTCTATACCTAAGTGCTCTCTATGATATACAAATCCAGATGTTCCCAATGGTTTGGTGAACATGTCAGCTAAGTGCTCATTAGAGCCACAAAACAGTAAAGAAATTTTTCCATCATTGACTAACTCACGAATGAAATGATAGCGAGTGTCAATGTGTTTTCTTTTTCTATGAAATACATTATGTTTAGACAATTGTATTGCAGAGTTATTATCATAGAAAATAGAAGTGGGATCTTTTGCAGTGTGTCCCATATCCTTTAATAGTCTTCTTAGCCACGGTGCATGGCATCCTGCTGTGGTGGTTGCTACATATTTTGCTTCTGCAGAAGACATGCTCACAATGGGCTATTTCTGAGATGCCCAAGAGATCAGATTTGTACCCAAATGGAAAGCATAACTAGATGTGCTTTTCCTATCATCGAGACTACATACAAAATCACTGTCATTGTATCCTATAAGAGTACTTTTTGGTGTATGAGTGTACCAGAGGCCATATCCAAGTGTGCCTGCAACATATCTCAATATTCTTTTTCCAACGTTTCAGTGAGACTCTTTGGGAGACTCCATAAAACTGGAAATAACACTAACAACATACATCAAATTAGGTCTAGTTGCAGTCAAATACATTAAATTGCCTACCATTTGTTTATAGATTGTATTGTTTATTGCTAGTTCATCATCATTCTTGGTTAACTTGGTGCCAAGAGCTATAGGGGTTTCTGCTGGTTTACATTTATCCATTCTCAATCTCTGCAAAATATTAGTAGTATACTTGTGCTAGCAGATAAAAATACCTTTATCAGTTTGAGTAACTTCCAGGCCAAGGAAGTACTTCATCAGTCCTATATTAGTCATTTCAAATTCATTTTTCATGACTATCCTAAAATCTTCAAGAATCAAATTACCAGTGTAAATCATGTCATCAACATAAAGACATACCATTAATATTTTACCTTGCTCTATTTTGACATACAGAGTGGGCTCATTACTGTTTCTGTTGAAACCATTGTTGTGAGGTAGGAGTCAATCCTACTGTACCAAGCTCGTGGGTCTTGTTTGAGACCATACAAGGCCTTTTTCAGCTTATACACTTTTCCTTCATGACCTTTGATGTTATAACCAGGTGGCTGGTCAACATAAACTTCTTCTTCAAGAATGCCATTAAGAAATATAGATTTCACATCCATTTGATACATAGGCCATTTATTTTTTGCTGCAATGGAAAGTACAGCTCTGACAGTATTCATCCTTGCTACAGGAGAAAAGGTTTCATCATAATCTACACCATACTTCTGTGCATAACCTTTGGCAACCAACATTGCCTTGTGCTTTTCAAGTTCTCCTTTTTCATTCAATTTGGTCTTATTGACCCATTTGACTCAATACTGGTTTTGTTTGTAGGGATGTCTGCAAGATCCCAAGTCTGATTTTTCTCTATTGCATCAATCTCTTCATTCATGGTTTTTACCCACTGTTCATCCTTCACTACTTCATTAAAATATGTGGGCTGATAGAAGAAGAGAGCAAACTAAAGTTGCTTGTTAAGAATTGGAGTTTGTTCATATAACTCTCTCAAGCTTTTGGTTTTCCAATTCTGTGGTCGATCGTCTGTTGCTTCTTCTTGATGTTGTACTTTCAATCTTGGAAGTCTAATAGGTAGATATAGTTGATGTGAGCGTTCTTCATGTTATATGTCTGAAGGATCACTCCAGCATTTGTCTTCAATGAACTTTACATCTTTGCTCACCACAAGCTTCTCGGTGAAAGGATTTTATAGCTTGTATGCCTTGTGTTGTTCACTATAACCAGTGAAAATGCTGTGCTCACTTTTCTTGTCTAAATTTCTTCTGATTTCATCAAGTATATGTGCAAAGGAAACAAAACCAAATATTCTGAGATGTGAGACACTAGTCTTAGTGCCACTCCATGCTTCTTCAGGAATCTTGTCTTGGACAGTCACTGTGGGTGATCTATTGAGAAAGTAGACTGAGCATACAATGGCTTTAGCCCAATACTCATTTAACAGCTTCTTTTGTGACAGCATGCTACGGGCCATGTCCATGATGGTCTGGTTCTTCTGTTCAACAAATCCATTTTGTTGTGGAGTGTATTTGGTGGTGAACTGTCTCTGGATGCCATGCTGCTTACAAAAGTTTGAAAACTCATGTGAATCATATTCACCTCCACCATCTAACCTGAGCATTTTAATGGACTTTCTAGAATACTTCTTAGTGAGAGCCTTGAATGCTAAATTTGAGCATATAGATCTGTAGACAAACACACAACTCACAAAGAAGATCTCACAATTTACTCAGCCATTGAAGAATGAAATGGTGCAAAAGGATTGCAGCTGTGAATGCTTTCATTAATCAAAAAAGTAATCCAGATGATAATTACAATAATGTAAAATGGATTTAGTA
>LPNX010243010.1:322707-334015 GCA_001517045.1 Pseudotsuga menziesii | reverse complement strand
CATAGGTCACCCATTACATCAAGTAAAATAAAGTAACTGCTCAAAAATAAGGTGCTTGGGGAAAAACCACATGGGAAAAAAACCCCCCCTTCTAATTAAGGGAAGTAGAATCAGGATCAATCTGGTTCTTCTGTGCATGGGTATCCTAGGGCCTGGCATGTGAACCTCTCCATCATATGTCTAGAGGAATCTTCCTCTTTGGAAGAAGAATGATATGCTCAACTAAATCAGAAATATAGACAGCTGCCGAATGAAGACTGGACCCATGTAGAGCAACTAAAGTCAACTGAAAAGTGAGGAAAGGTTCTTGAGAATTCAAAGAATGTGAAGAACACTCAAGAAACTGATATTTTGCAGCCATGAACAGAAAACCATGAGTGGTAAGAAAATCCCAAAGTGTTAGGAGCAGGTGTCCAGGCGGATGCAGAAAATCTTCCTCTTTACTAGTTCTGTGAGAAGATGAGCATGCGATCAATGGTGGAGAAGCACTGGGACTGTTGAGAGAAAATGCTGGAGATCCATAGTCTGATATAGCTTCTAAAATAGATAATGAATCACATAATAAAATATCAGAAACCTCATATGAGGAAACTAACACCAAATCCCCATCAGCAGCTTTGAAGAGAAAGTGCAGTACTTGATTTTTCACACCGAAATTAGTGAGAGCAGCTACAAGCATGACTGAATGCTTTTGAATTTTAAAATTATATGAACCAAATAATATCAGATCAGAAAGTAAATCAGATCTAAATAGGTTCAAAACAGATCCAAAACTGTGAAATGGAATCAAATCCCCAGCAGTAGTTTTGTAGGAGACTTGTGGTACTTGTTTCTTCACACCATTGATGAGAACAACTACAAGCGGTACTGAAAGATTATGACTTTGATATATTAAACCAAGAAATATAAGATAAGATATAAATAATATCATATCATATCCAATAAGGTTAATATAAGATTCAAATAAATGGTTAACCAAGACGGTGGATGCACGGCTTTCTTCTTCTTCAAAATTCTGAATTTTGGTGCATGCAATCCTGCAGGAATTTGCTGGAAAAACTAGATCATGGGGAGCGAATGGATCACTCTGGTAATTTGATATTTCTTCCAAAATATCCAAGGTATCACATATTTGCACACCAGCAGCAACATTAGAGGGAGAAAAATCAAATTTCTCTTCACTTTCGGAAGCAATTACTGGTAAATTTTGCACAGAATTTAAAGGAAAATCATCAGTGAATGTTTGCATGGAAGTGCAGTAGAATTTTTCTTCAGTATCAGAGATTCGAATGTATTCTTTTGTTTCAGCAATATGAGAAGATGAGATATCAGAGATATCATGAACTTCCGGAGCATCAGGAGAAGGAGTCACTGCATGGAGACTGTCTTCAATTCGAATTGTCTATGTAGAAGCTTCTACTTCTTCTTCATCTTGAACAACTTCATCAAAGAGAGTAGAGGCCGAGACTTTTGAATCAAGGATTCTTGTGGTGCTGGATGTGCTCCATGTGCTTCCAAAGGTTCTGTCCAATCTTTTCCATAGTTCCTGTGGATCTTTAATAGATCTACTGAGGTAGCACATGCTAGGAGAAAGAGCCAGTTCCATTATTTCAAAAGCTGCATCCTTTGCATTTAGCCAGTCATTTTCACTCTCAAAAGAATTTCTACCGAATCCATTAGACACCGAAAATAGTTTTTGTCTTCTCAGACATATAATCATCTTCACCTTCCATTCAAAATAGTCTGAGGATTGGGTGAGAAGAGGAACTGATGAATTCATTTTGAAGTTGTACCTGTAAAACAAAAAAAATGATCCAGTAGGAGATCTAAGGAGGAGAAGTGCCTTGTCCACTGACGCTCTGATACCATGTTAAATTTGAGCATATAGATCTATAGACAAACACACAACTCACAAAGAAGATCTCACAATTTACTCAGCCATTGAAGAATGAAACAGTGCAAAAGGCTTGCAGCTGTGAATGCTTTCATTAATAAAAAAAGTAATCCATATGATAATTACAATAATGTAAAATGGCTTTAATAGCCACAAGCAATTCGAATCCACATGAGGAAGTTCTAATTGATGACTCTACTTGACTGTAGGTAACCAAGACATTGTCTAAATCACTATTGGAGGACCCAGTAGTTAGCTGTCCTTGTCTAAATCTAACCGGAGTTCTAAAACACAACCAAGTGTTACATTTAGTATTAAATAATGGTTAACTGACTGCGGTAGGTGAGAAATTCGCCCCACATGTGTGCAATTAATTAAACCATTATTTAACTGAATGTAGAGGGCTAGAACTGAATGTAACTGACTCCTAACTTGGCTTGACTAGTCATTAACTGAAGTGAACTGACCTTGGTTGGTTTCAGCACTCCCAGTTGCTTCCTAAATTGTAAGGATTGATCTAGGAGACTCCTAAACTTATGCAATCAAGTGCAATAAGTGGCAGTGAGCCTCAATTAGTGTTCCCCACACTTTGGTAACTGAAACATGTGCCCCAATTAGGTCAAGTTTAACCAATGGTGCTAATGACTATAAATAGACTGGATGGACTCCCGATTTAGACATATGACCAAATTTGGACAAGGGAGGATTAATAATCCTAACATTGAACTCTTTAAACTTGGAGAAGGTCTCTGATTTGTTCCTAAGAAAATAAATCCATGTTTTTCTACTAAAATCATCAATAAAGGTCAGAAAATAAAAAATTCCTCCTATGGATTGGGTTTGCATGGGTCCACAGAGGTCTGTTTGAACTAACCCAAGATTCTCTTTGGATCGAGATGTGGAAGTGGGGAAACTATCCCTATGATGTTTACCAGTGATACAATCCTCACAGGTGCTAGGTCTTTCATGAATAAATGGTAATCCTTTGACCATTGACTGTTTGTGCAGGAGATTAATACTTTTGAAGGGAAGATGACTGAATCTACAATGCCATAACCGGGATTCATCTTGACTGGAACCTGTATGAGCTACAAGATGTGGAAGGTTGACACTCCTAAGACTAAGAGGAAATATTCTATTCTTGTTCATTTCAACTTTGGCTATGAGTCTCTTACTCGGAGGTTTATCATAGATAGCACAGTATGTATCATGAAACCTAACATCATACTTATTTTGAATTAATTAACCTATACTGATCAAATTTATAGTCAAATGAGGTACATAAAACACCTCATGAATGGACATTTTTTCATTTTGCTTAGTAAGTTCAAGAATAATACATTTTCCTTTTGCTGGAACCAGAAAGTCATATCCTAGCTTGATATTTGTGACAACAGAGGAATCCATACTAGAGAATAGTGACTTGTTACCTGTTATGTGATTGTTGCAACCGCTATCTAGTAGTCATAGATCTGAGCTACGATTTTCTTCAGTTGCTTGATAAGACAGAAACATCACCTCTTACGAGCCTTCTTCTTCTGTGGAGACATTGGCTCTGCTATTATTCTAGTTATTGTTCTCATCCGCTTACTTCTTTCTGCATTCTCGTTCATAGTGCCCATACTTCTTGTAGTAGTTACACTGAACATTGGACTTATTGGTCCATCTCTTACCTCTCCCCTTCTTACCTTGAGAGTTGTGAGAGTGATCTGAATGCTCTGAGTGTTCATGGCTGTGACTGGTTCTGTCTTCTGTAGCTCGAGACCATTGGCCTCTTCTTCCTCTGCCTCATCCTCCACTGCCTCGACCTCTGTTGAGGGAAGTGTGGGTGTTGAAGGCATTGATCAACAATTCTTCTTCTTGAGTGAATACTACTTCATGAGATAGAAGAGATCCAACCAACTCATCTAGGGTGAACTTAAACAGATCTTTTGCTTCTTCTATGGGAGTCACTACCATAGAAAATTTCTTGGTGAGACACTGAAGAATATTTTGAACAACAATTTTTTGTTCTAGCAGTTCACCATAGGTTTGGAATTGGGTCACAATACCTGAAACCCTAGTCATGAACTCATCCACAGTTTCTGACTGTTTTGTCTTCAAACTTTCAAATTGAAGGCGTAGGGTTTGCAGTCTTACCATTTTAATGCGATCGGTTCCCTTGTAGGGCTATGCAAGCAGATTCCGAGCTTGATGTGCACTAGTAGCACCTGAGATCCATGGGAAAATGGACTCTTCAATGCAACTTTGGATCATCCATGTGGCTGTGAGATCTTAATCGGCGATCTTCAAGAGAATTATTCTGGGCATTATTCATTGCAGCCAACGCATCCGCTTCAGGTTCTTTGAACTCACTTTCAACCATATCCTTTTTTAAATAAAAAAAATCCCTTGCTTAGTTGTTTTTTTTTTAATAAAAAAAAACAACACTACTCCTCGTGCAAAGGCAATGGGCAATGTGAGACAGTTCACTACTTTTTCCAAATATAAACAAAACAGTGGCACCACTTTTCTCCTCTTCACAAGAGTAGGTGGCACCACTCTTTCAATGTGGGGGAGGAGCAGTGGCCAAACTAGGTAACGCCGCTCTCTCCTATTCGGTAAGAAAAAAAAAATTGCAATTTCGCGATCTGAATCTAGAAGAAGGCGCTTGTCTACAGCTTTGGTGAGGACGTTGATCACGTTAGTCACCTCCACGTTTTGATCACATCCTTCACGAATTAAATAATCTTACCAAAAACCCCAAATATACTGTTGTTTGGAATTCCTGTTCAAAGGTTTAGAGTGGCTCCATGGCTCTCGCTCGTACCAGGATGAAAAATCCACCACGTTTTTGTTGTTAGAGCTACGATCCGTTCTACCTAAGATCAGATCAAACCACCATGGGAGCAGTTTCTTTCTCGGCAAGAAATTTACAACAAAGAATCTCCACATTTTTTTTATTCAAGCCATCAATCACCTCTAATGATGGAGCTGCAGATTGGGTTACGATGCCCTAGCTTCCAGAAATAAGAGTCCTCCACGTCTTTATTTGAATCTGCCATCAAGACTTTTGAAAAACAAAATTATTTTTAGGGTTAGGGAAAACGGAAACCCAAATTCAGATTTGGAAAGTAAAAATAGTGTGCTTTCCAAAATAAAATTCAGATATGAAAAAATAGTGTGTTGTGGAAAAATAAAGTTTAGATTTGTAAAATAAAATAAAATAGCTATTGGAAAAATGTAATTACTCACAGATATGTACTTGACTCTCAGCCGACTCTTTCAGAGTCTGTACAAGTCAAGATCTCGTTTGTCAGTCTGACAAGAAGGAAGAGTCCACGATTCAGCAATGTAAACCAATCGAATTTATTTCTGAAGCTAAGTTGTTAGGTAGATAGTTATTACAGTCTTTAATGGTGAGTCAGTTGACCCATGCAGAAGCAATTTTCAGGTTTCCTATAAATAGAAGAAGCAAATTGTAAATCAGTTTACACAAACATTAGAGACACAGTAGAGAGATAGGGGAACTCAGGGTGAGAAAGAGAAGTCAAAGCTCAAGCTTCTGTGCATGTGATTTAGTCAAAGAGCTGAAGCTCTATAGACCGACAAGTCTGGACTGACTAGTTTGTAACCGACAAGTTTGTAATACTTTGTTATTTCCACATAGTTAAATATATGAAATATTTTATGGTTGAATGCATGATTATTTGGCCGCACATATTTCCAGATTTACTTCTGTAAATGTCTTTTACAATTACTGTTAAGTGAAAGATCAAAGAACCCATAAAAGTCTCACTGCGTGAAAGTTCTAGGTTTTACGGCACATTGGTCGACTCAAGTCTTCCTACATATTTGGGCATATGTTTTATAAGTTATTTGGATTTGTTAATGTGTCCATTTTTACTCTATCTTACTCATAGGTGAAAAACATTTGTAATTTTTTAAGTCTTTAGACTAAGAAACATACTCTATAGATTTCGACCAAAGTGAACCGACTTGAGTGGTCGGTTGAGTCAGCCGACTGAAGTGAGCCGACTTGGTCGAAGACAAGAAGTGAACCGACTTGGTCGAAGCAATTGACTTGGTCAAAGCAGCCGACTTGGTCGAAGAGAAGAAGTCAGCCGACTTGGTTGAAGTGACAAGTGGTCAAGGTAAAAACCAGTCAGTAGAACCGACAAGTAAGTCGAAGTAAATTTAGTAGAGTGTAAGATCGACTAAAATTTATAAACTTGTCTTGTCAAGAGATAGACAAGTTTCACTCGACGAGTAAAAAAGAAAAAGTAGTCAGCGTGAAAAGTGAAAATTAAAGTTTTAAGATCGACTGAGCCCTAAACTCAAGTTTAGTCGGCTTGGTTTTGGCTATCTGGTATCAGAGCAAGGTTTTATATCAGAGCAAGGTTATATCAGAGCAAGGTTTATATCAGATCTTGGTTTATATCAGCCCAAGATTTAGGAAACAAATCTTGTCTTAAAAGGTGGAAATTAATTTTCTAAGGAAAGTTAATTAAAAAAATTAAAATGGCTTCCACTTCTGGTTCACTGCAAACTCCAATTTTTACAAGAAAGAATTATGAATATTGGTCTTTAACAATGAAGGATTTATTTAGAGGTCAATATGTCTAGGAGATAGTCCAGCATGGTTATGCAGAACCAGCAGACATGACAGCATATAACAATCTCACACAAGCTGAGAAAGATGTCTTGAGAGAACAGAGGAAGAAAGATGGAAAAGCTTTGTTTTTCATACATCAAGCTATGCATGAAAGCATACTCCCAAGAATAGCAGAAAAAACTAATGCTAAGGAAGCATGGGACACATTGGAGACTGCCTATCAAGGTTTGGATAAGGTAAAGATATCCAAGCTATAGATTCTGAGAAGAGATTTTGAATCTCTGTCCATGAAAGATTCAGAGAATGTAGACACATTCTACACCAAAGTTGTTGGGTTGAAAAACCAACCGAAATCTCATGGAGAACCCATAGCAGACCAAAGGGTTGTTGAAAAAATTCTCAGAAGTCTTCCCCTAAGATTTGAAAACTTGGTTGTGACCTTAGAGGAACACATAAATATGTCGACATTTACCATTGATGAGCTGGAAGCTTCACTCATCAATCATGAACACAGACTCAGCATATCACAAACATCATTGGAAGGTGCATTTGCAGCATAGTCATCCATAAGCCGTGGTAGAGGTAGGGGGAGAAACAACTTTAGAGGCAGAGGAAGAAGTTTTTCAAGAGGAGGACAAGGCAGAAGTCTTGCAAATGTCGGTGGCAGAGGAGATAACCAGAACCCAAGTCATCCAAGTGGCCAGAGGTTTGATAAATAAAAAATTCCATGTCATTACTGTAAGAAGTTTGGTCATTATGCATATGAATGCAGGAAGAAGCAATATGACCAAGGAAGGCAAAGCCCAAGTTAATATACCAACACCAACACTTCAACAAGTGCAATGTTAATGGCATCGAAATCTCCACTTGAATGCAATGTTGTTCAAGAAATTCCACATGACATATGGTACCTAGATTCAGGATGAAGCAACCACATGACTGGTAATTTGAATCTGTTTTCCAGTCTAGACACTTCAATTAAAACTGATGTTACACTTAGAAACAATGTCCAAGTTACTGTCTTAGGAAAAGGCACTATTGATATTCTAACCAAACAGTGGGAGAGTAAGTATATCCCTGATATCTATCATGTCGAAGGTCTGAAACATAATCTGTTAAGAATTGGACAGTTGTTACAAAAAGGCTACAAAGGCTACATGGAAGATGAACACTGTGTGATCAAAAATAAGCGTCCAAGCGACCAGCTGTTAGAAAAAGTGCCAATGACAAGCAACTGCTTGTTTCCATTGAGAATAGTTCCCAACATAAAAGGGAAGACAAAGACAGGAGCTGCATTCAAGGAAGAAAGTGAAGAAATAGTCGAGCTCCTCAACAAGAGAGAAAATTACAGCGCTAATTGGCAAGCTGCATTTCAGAAAGAAGTTCAGGATGAAACCTGGTTGTGGCATTGCAGATTTGGACATTTGAATTTTGGTGGCTGAAGCTACTAAACACAAAGAATATGGTGAAGGGATTACCATTGATTGACAGACTAGAGAGGGTTTGTGAAGGCTGCATTTTTGGCAAGTAGCACAGAGAGACTTTTTCAGTCGGAAAGTACTATAGAGCATGCACACCACATGAAATTGTGCACTCTTACATTTGTGGTCTAATGCAGACATCATCCATTGGTGGCTGCAACTATTTTCTAACCTTTATAGATGATTACTCAAGAAAGACATGGGTATATTTCTTGAAACATAAATCTGATGCATTTGGTTATTTTCAGCAGTTCAAGGCACTCGTGGAGAACTAGAGTGGTCACCGCATCAAGATCTTAAGGACCAACAGAGGAGGTGAATATGTTTCAAATGAATTTCTAAGTTTTTGCAAGACCCATGGCATAGAGAAACAATTCACTGCACGGTATACACCTCAGCAGAACGGTATTGCTGAAAGAAAGAACAGAACCATCATGGAGATGGCATGCAGCATGTTGGCAGCCAAGCTTTTGGCAAATGAATATTGGGGAGAAGCAGTCACAACTGCCGTATACATTATGAACCGGCGTCTGATAAAGAGTGTGAAGAACAAAGTCCCCCAAGAAGCATGGATAGGTATGAATCATAGTGTTTCCCATTTAAAATTTTTTGGTTGTGTTGCATATGCTGATGTTCCAGATGAGCTGAGAAGGAAGCC
The DNA here is from genome assembly GCA_001517045.1 of Pseudotsuga menziesii. NCBI lineage: Eukaryota > Viridiplantae > Streptophyta > Pinopsida > Pinales > Pinaceae > Pseudotsuga > Pseudotsuga menziesii. The sequence continues at coordinate 325,388 of LPNX010243010.1, read as the reverse complement.
AGACAAGAAGGGACATAAATGTATTTTTGTCGGCTATTCAGAAGGCACAAAAGCATACAAGTTGTATGACCCTGTCACAAGGAATGTGATAATCATTTGGGATGTTCAATTCGTCGAGAATGAATCATGGGATGGAACCGTCGACATAAATGTCAAGATTGTGTCAAACGTCGACAATGATGATATGGAAGAGGAAGTGGTTCAAATACCACATGTAAGTCAACCGGTCGCAGCACCATCGACTCCCATAACACCAAGACATGGTTCAACACAAGGACCATCGACACAAGTAGTAGCTCAAGCTACACCAACAAGTACACCAAGAGGACAGCAGACTCCATCAAGCATCCAGTCAAGGTCGACATCGACAGAACCGGTGAAGACAAGAAGTCTACGAGAGATATATGAAGCTGCTACACCTAATTCATTCTCTCTCTTTGCATTATTTGCACCTATATATGATCCACTAACATTTGAAGAAGTTTTTGGAGAAGAATTATGGGCACAAGCCATGGATGAAGAAATATAATGCATTGAGAAAAACCAGACATGGAAACTGGTTGATGTACCAAAAGACAAGGATGTAATCAGTGTCAAATGGATTTATAAGACAAAGCAAGATGCTGATGGGAGTGTGCAAAAGCACAAAGCAAGAATGGTAGCAAGAGGGTTCACACAGCAACCCGACATCGACTTCAATAAAACGTTTGCACCTGTTGCACGCATGGATACAGTCAGAACAGTTTTGGCCATTGCTACATAAAACAAATGGCATGTTCATCAAATGGATGTCAAGTCAGCATTCTTAAATGGCTATCTAGAAGAGGAAGTATATGTGGAACAGCCACAAGGGTATGAAGTTCCAGGTCAAGAACACAAAGTGTATAGGCTGAAAAAGGCACTCTATGCTTTGAAGCAAGCTCCTAGAGCTTGGTACAGTCAGATTGATTCCTATCTCATTGAAAATAGATTTCACAGAAGTGAAAGTGAACCGACTTTGTACACCAAAGTCGATGAGCAAGGTAAGATGTTAATTGTCTGCTTGTATGTAGATGATTTAATATTTACTGGTGATTATGGCATAGTAGATTTTAAAACAGTCATGGAAAGTGAATTTGAAATGACTGATCTGGGGCTTATGAAGTTTTTTCTGGGCATTGAAGTTCAGCAGTCTGAAAGTGGTATCTTTATATCACAGTCTAAGTATGCAAGTGAAGTTTTAAAAAGGTTTAACATGTCTAATTGCAAGAAATCCCCAACACCAGTTATAACAGGTTTAAAATTGAGCAAGGATGATGAAGGATCCACTGTCAATCATACGCTGTTCAAAAGGCTTGTTGGTAGCCTTATGTATTTGACAACAACAAGACTAGACATTATGTATGGAGTAAGTCTAATTTCAAGGTTCATGGAGTCACCAAAAGACTCACATTGGCAAGCAGGTAAAAGAATTCTGAGGTATGTAAGTGGCACAAAAGACCTTGGTATTATGTATTCTACCTCAGAAAATTTTAAACTCATTGGTTACATTGACAGTGACAATGGAGGCAGCATAGATGATAGGAAAAGCACATCTAGATACACATTTCATTTTGGTACAGGTGTTGTTTCATGGGCTTCAAAGAAACAGCCCATAGTAACTCTATGTTCAGCTGAAGCAGAGTATGTTGTAGCAACAAGTGCTGCATGTCAAGCTGTCTGGATGAGGAGAGTCTTAAAAGACTTGTCACAAAACCATCAAGAACCGACAACAATCTTCTACAACAACAATTCAGCCATAGCATTATCAAATAATCATGTGTTTCACAAGAGAACCAAGCACATCGACACGAAGTTTCATTTTATAAGAGAGTTGGTGAATGACAAGTAAATTTGTTTGGAATTTTGTAGGTTTGAAGACCAACTTGTCGACATCTTCACAAAGCCATTGGCAAAGGACACATTCCAGTATCTGCGTAGTTATCTTGGAATGACAAGTTCACCATAGTGAACTCTGTCATAAACAGAGCATGTCTAAGCTCTGAAACATTTTGTAAATTTTGTTTTAAAAAATCCCCATCTGCTTATAATTAAGGGGGAGTGTTGGAAAAATGTAATCACTCGCAGATATGTACCTGACTCTCAGCTCACTCTGTGAGAGTCTGTACAAGTCAAGATCTTGTCTGTCAGTCTGACAAGAAGGAAGAGTCCACGATTCGGCAATGTAAACTAGTCAAATTTATTTCTGAAGCAAAATTGTTAGGTAGATAGTTATTACAGTCTTTAATGGTGAGTGAGTCGACCCATGCAGAAGCAATTTTCAGGTTGCCTATAAATAGAAGAAGCAAATTGTAAATCAGTTAACACAGACATTAGAGACACAATAGAGAGACAGAAGAACTCAGGGTGAGAAAGAGAAGTCGAAGCTCAAGCTTCTGTGCATGTGATTTAGTCGAAGAGCTGAAGCTCTGTAGATCGACAAGTCTAGACCGACAAGTCTGGACAGACCAGTTTTTAATCGACAAGTTTGTAATACTTTGTTATTTCAGCATAGTTAAATATATGAAATAGTTTATGGTTGAATGCATATTTACTTCTGTAAATGTCTTTTACAATTACTGTTAAGTGAAAGATCAAAGAACCCATAAAAGTCTCACCGCTTGAAAGTTCCAAGTTTTACGGCACATTGGTAGACTCAAGCC
>LPNX010243010.1:308270-322685 GCA_001517045.1 Pseudotsuga menziesii | reverse complement strand
TTATTTGGATTTGTTAATGTGTCCATTTTTACTCTATCTTACTCACAGGTGAAAAGCATTTGTAATTTCTTAAGTCTTTAGACTAAGAAACATACTCTGTCGATTTCGACCAAAGTGAACTTACTTGAGTGGTCGAAGTGAGCCGGCTTGGTCGAAGACAAGAAGTGAGCCGACTTGGTCAAAGACAAGAAGTGAACTGACTTGGTCGAAGCAACTGACTTGGTCGAAGCAGCCGACTTGGTCGAAGAGAGAAGAAGTCAGCTGACTTGGTCGAAGTGACAAGTGGTCGAGGTAAAAACCAGTGGGTAGAACCCACAAGTAAGTCCAAGTAAATTTAGTAGAGTGTAGGACCGACTAAAATTTATAAACTTGTCTAGTCTAGAAATAGACAAGTTTCAGTCGACCAGTGAAAAACAAAAAGTAGTTGGCGTGAAAAGTGAAAATTAAAGTTTTAAGATCGACTAAGCTCTAAACTCAAGTTTAGTCGGCTTGGTTTTGGCTATCAATAGCCTGCCCCATATCGGGAGGCAATCAACTTCCAAATGTTTTTTCTAGTGAGTGAAAAGGCTCACCCCAACAATGGACGGATCAGGCACTTAGCTCTGGTACCATGTGAAAAAATAGAATGAAGATAGAAAAGCATAATGGGCAGATTAGATGCCTTCTCATTATTAAGAACTGTTTAAATAGGAAATAGAAAAAACAATATTATCTTGACCTAACTACCAATGAGATTACACTCTTTGACAAAGAGCATAAGAGATTACCTTGGCATGGATGTTTAAATAGGAAATACAAAAAACAATATTATCTTGACCTAACTACCAGTGAGATTACACTCTTTGACAACGAGTATAAGAAATTACCTTGGCATGGATGGAATGATAAACTCTGTTATTAATCGCAGAAGAAGCAGCACTCACAACTTCAAGCCCTGCTTCTTCCAACGCGAGTAGAATTCCAGACTACACAATCTCATGTTCTAAACTGTTCGTCCAGATTTGAACACACGAACCCAGAGTCTTTATCTTCATTTGAGGGTATTTGCGATCCGATCCTCCCAACGGCGGAGTTTTAATGCACAATTTCTTGAATGAAACTTTTGCATTTTGATCAGAGAAGACTTTCACTTTCTCTCTTTCCGCTGAAAGGTCTTCAATTTTTTGCTGTAGATGCCTAACGTAATTCACAGCCTGTAGTACTTGTTCGGACACTGTTCGATTTCCCTGCACAACAGAACATCCAGCTCCAATTGAATAAAACCCTAGAGAATACTGTCGATGTCTCAAAACCCTAGATATCAAGCAGAAAAAGCATACCCGGAGATTTTCTTCTGGGAGCAATGATCTAAGGCGTGAAAAAAGCAGTTTCATTTCATTTCGCCGCTGTCTTTCAATCATTTAGTGATTCCTTTTGGCAGCCGTGACGGAGCCTGTTAATCTATTCCAAGACTGAGCATCAGTTGGAGGACTGAAATTGCAGAATGTTTGCAATAGACGACTGGAAAGGCCCGATGGGGTTTCGGAGTTGCCCCTATGGACGAAATTAAATCTGTGGGCATGATGATCAGTATTATAATTCGGTAGAAATGGATCTTGAGTTGATAGAAATGGATTGGAATTACTCGATACGCTTTCGACATCAAACTTGTTCGTGACATCGTTGTAAGAGAAGAACGGGTATTGCAACCAAGAAGTAATGCTCATCCTTGAGGTCGATTAAACCTTAAAGATTTAGGTGAACTTTGCCAACGATTTACAGGCGAGCGAGTGGGTCCACGATCGTCTGCAGAACGATTAGTATTATTCTATCAGTTAAGTACAAAATCCCAATCGAATCCTGCTAAACAACCGAGGATCATAATAATACCTAAATAAATGAAGTGGGATCTCTTATCAGATGAAAGATCTCTTCCTTTCTGCAAACGATGCAAAAGCCTGTGAAAGATCAAATGAAAAGATCCTCCGTCATTTAAGAGTATTAAAAACAACTCACAACACAACTAAATCGGTTCCGACAATAATGAATATTATAAGCTATATCGAAATGTAAAGCAATATCCTACCAAACCTATGACAAAGTCCAGCGGTTATCATCTGTGTATGGGTTTAGGGTTAGGTAATTTTTTTTATACTAGCCTTATATATGAAATTTGTTTTGTATCCTTGGTTTTTGGGAATTTAATTGGGTGGTATGTTTTGAGATTATATCAAAAAATTTGTTTTGTAACCTTGGTTTTGGCAATTTAATTGGGTGGGATGTTTTGAGATTATATCAAAAAAGTGTTGATTCTCATTTAGCTTAACCAAATTTAAATTAGAACATCCACATAATTTGTGGCTAGCTAGATCAAGCTTATAGGAATCAAATAATTGAGAGGTTTTTTGAGGTTTTTATTTTCTTATATTATTCTAATTAAACCTTCAACTTTGAATTATCCATACTTCATTCTTTATGTTACATTATATTTATCAAATATCAGTTATATATATATATATGTTACATTTTTTTAGTTATATGTAATGAATTATTGGTTATCTATTTATCACCTATAGCTATAAATTATTCATAAACAATTAATTATTTTTTATATATTTTTTACAATTATTTATAATTTAAATTACATAAAATCAATATTAATATTACATCCATCTTAATAATAGTACATTTATATCATAGATTAAAAAAGCCTGATTTAATATCGCTCACAAAATTAATGAATTGTGAAGTTATTTTTTAGATGTTCAGAATGTCAACTATCCGTCGTAAAGATAAATCTACCTTAGCTTGAAAATTAGCGACCATAAAGAGAAGCTCGGGCCTTCTTTATGGGCCCATTTTAGCCACAGAACGATCCATGCGCATGGTTATATTATATGTAAGAAAAAGAAATCCAACGTAAATGTCAATCTCCCATTTCAAATTTGTTTTTTGAAGCATAGAGGGCATCAAGATCATCTGGGGTCTTCCTTCTGGGCCCATTTTTAGCGGCAGGACAAATCCCTGGCTGTGAGTTTTAACATTATTGTGTTCATACACCATACAAAAGTGTATTATATACATAATTATTTCCTACGTTTTTAAAGTGAAATAGCTTCTGAGTTGTATCCCATGTTCGCGGCGGACTGTTGCTCGAAAGCCCTCATGTGATCTTTTAATCCCATAGAAAAACATAAAAAACGCTTCGTTTATCGATGTCAATCTTTTTATCAGAGTAATTTTCACGTGGATAATACAATCCGTCACTGGTAGTACGTACTATAAACACGTTTCCACGGTTCCAAGCTGTGCTTGATGTAGGGGTTTATTTTCATTAGTTCTTTGTGATTTGAAGAGTATCATGATTCTTCCAAGGGGATGGAAGGAGAGTTTTTCAAAATTATATTCTCTTTAAATTTTTTATTTATTTTTGAAGGTATTAAATAAAACAAACACACAGATATTCCAATCTAACTCATTTTGTCATTTAATTTCATGCTTTATCCATATATATTTTATTAACTTTCATATAGTTTGTGGTTGGATGGTTGAGAGATAGAGATAGAATAGAAGACATTTTGGAATTTTTTTATATTTTCCATATAAAATAGAGATAGAGATAGAATAGAAGACACTTTGGTATAGGTAGTATTTCCACTTTTCCAAGCTCTGCTTGATGTAGGGGTTTATTTTCATTAGTTCTTTGTGATTTGAAGAGTATCATGATTCTTCCAAGGGGATGGCAGGAGAGTTTTTCAAAATTATATTCTCTTTAAATTTTCTATTTATTTTTGAAGGTATTAAATAAAACAAACACACACATATTTCAATCTAACTCACTTTGTCATTTAATTTCATGCTTTATCCATATATATTTTATTAACATTCATATAGTTTGTGGTTGGATGGTTGAGAGATAGAGATCGAATAGAAGACACTCTGGAATTTTTTAATATTTTCCATATAAAATAGAGATAGAGATAGAATAGAAGACACTTTGGTAGTAGGTAGTATAAACACGTTTCCAAGCTCTGCTTGATGTAGGGGTTTATTTTCATTAGTTCTTCGTGATTTGAAGAGTATCATGATTCTTCCAAGGGGATGGCAGGAGAGTTTTTCAAAATTATATTCTCTTTAAATTTTCGATTTATTTTGGAAGGTATTAAATAAAACAAACACACAGATATTCCAATCTAATTCACTTTGTCATTTAATTTCATGCCTTATTAATATATATTTTATTAACATTCACATAGTTTGTGGTTGGATGGTTGAGAGATAGAGATCGAATGGAAGACATGTTGGAATTTTTTTATATTTTTCATATTATTCTAGTTAAATGGGCTTAATTCTAAGTTATCTATGCCTAGCTACATGTTATAAGAGGGGTTCTTTCAATTATTCATCCATCAACAATGATTTATCCATGTGTTGCTAGAGTTATATTCTTTTTTTTTAATAATTGTTTAATTTCTAAATTTGAAAGAGTACATAGAATCAATCTCCAGTGTACACTTATGTCATACTCATCACATATCGATCAATATGAATTTAACAATGAGTAATAATATATATTTTATTAAATACTATATCTTTTATTAAAAATATTAATTTAACTATGAATAATGCTATATATAGGCAATACTATATATTTTAAAAGCCAAAGAAAAATATGCTGTGAGAAATTTTCAATTCAAGTTTAGAATCTATTAAGCAGGTTCATCCTTAAGAGAACAAGAATCTCAAATTAGTTATTTTAAAATAAAATCTTATGTTAAGTTCATATCTCAAATTAGTTATTTTAAAATAAGATCTTATGTTAAGTTCAGTAAAATTAGGGTTTGTTAAATTATTATAGTTTAAGTATTATTATTTTTATTAAAATATTTTGATATTATTATTATAGGTTAGGTGTTTAATATTATTATTACTATTGCACTATTATTTATAGGTTTAATATTATTCTTTTAGACAAAAGCGATTATATTATATTGGGAGGTGGTGTAACCACCATAAAAAGGTTTCAAGTTACAAAATGCCCTCATGTTAGCGGCAGCTGAAAAACATAAAACTTAAAAACTAGAGGAGACAGAGGAGACATAGGTGCCCTTGAGGGAGCAGCAAAGGCATTTAAGCAAACAAAACGCCCTTGAGGGAGTGGCAACATATGCAGTCTCAGACCTTAAACCCATTCATAACAGAGTAAAATACTAATAAACTACCACTATGCAGATTAACTGAGAAACTATAACTACACAGAAAAACAGAGGGGCATGTACATGCAAGACAGCGAGCCAAAGCACTCAGATGCCTTCATCCATATGAGCTGGAGGACATTCCATTACCAGACGCTTCATGTTTGACTAGTTTGAGAGCAAGCTTGTTCACCTTTATTTCGAGCTCGACTATTTTCCTGGTTAGCGAGTTTTCAGTCCGCTTTACCTTCTGCTTGAATTTCTTGCGAAGAAAGACCAAATCCTTGTTCACATGTTCCAATCTCCTTCCACCTTCATAATCAATAGCATTCACTTGAGTCTGTAATGATTTGAGATCTTGTTTCAGTTCTCTCACCTTCGTATCCACTGAATTTGGAATGACAGGTGCAACCACGGATGAGGACCCCGCTTCCATCCTAATTATCAGCAAACTCTTAGCAGCAAGTCGACAAAGCTCTTGGAGATAGCCAAACAGAACCGCATCCTACGTGCTTCGATTCTCGGCATTCCAACCTTTTAAATCCATGAGTCCCAGGGAGCTTGGCTTCACCTCAATTTCCAGCACACGAGAAATCATGAAATTGCATAAGTGATCCAGATTCAATGCAACTCCTCTCACCTTCCCGACAGATATCATCACGGTCTCATATGTGCAGATAGTAAATGCTACCATGATAATATTCGATGCAACTATCTTCGACATGACTTCTGCTGATTTCACCTCAGACGAGAAAACCAAATCCATGAGAGCCATTAAACCAACGTTTCCCCCCGGCGTCAAACAATGATCATGCATGAGGTCACCTGTCTTGCAAAGGTTAAGATGCGGCACAGAGTTGGGATGAGGCAGTTGTCTTGGGACCAGACGAAGAGACAACCTAGGCCAAGCTTTAAGCCGAACCGACTCTCGGCCATGTGTACTATACCATCCAACTGACCTTACGTCCAGCTGGCACGGGGCATTTTGACGGACTGGGACCCACAGAGGGAGAGCCCATAATAAGCCCCTGGGCCTATGGGGGTGAGCAGAAAGAACCCTGGCCATTGAGAATAAGCTCCCCAGGGCTAAGGGAGGAGCCTTTGTTAGCCTCATAGTCTGCATTAGAGTTGTTATCCCTCAACACGTGGAAGAAATCGATTTTTTTTTAAGGAGGATTGCGCCATGATCTTATGACTAAGGTGCCTCAAGGCCATATGATTGGGCATAAGGTTTTCAAGTAGAGCGCAGATAACAATTCTGGAATCTCCAATAACAGTTAACTCAGAGATTCTCAGTGTCTTGGCTATCCTCAGTCCTTTCCATAGAGCCAAGGCTTCAACCATATTGTTGGTGTCAATACCAAGTCCTCAAGCGAACTTAAAATCCAGTGATCCATTCGGAGTGAAGAAAACTCCGCCCCCCCTGCCGCCCCGTTATAGGTTTAATATTATTACTTATATGTTCTCATATTAATGAAACTAATATATGTTCTCGTATTAATAAAATTAATATGTTTCCAATATGTATAAAGATATATATTTGAATTATTAATAGTTATGTGATATTTTATATAATATAACTACTATTAGAGTTGAAATTAAGCTAATAGTTGTATCTAATAGTCAATTTTAAAGTGGTGAGTGAAATTAAAGTTAAGCTAAATTTGTATCATCATTGGAATTAATATAATAGTTATATCTATCTCATTCTTGTCCATAGATCCTAGTCCACCCCAATGTTCTAATATATAAACACATATCAGTGTAATTAGGTAGTTGCCCAATTCCCACATGGAGGAGTTTATTAGGAGTTCAAAATATTTTATTAGAAGTTCGACTGTTACACAAGTGCACATTACCTAGACTCCTAGATGCCCAATATACTTAGACTAATCCTTAAGCAATTAGAGTTGAAGTTAAACTAGTAGTTGTAAAATCATTGGATTTAAGCTAATATTTGTATCTAATAGTTTATTTAAAATTTAATATAGATCAACAATTGCAGTTCAAGTAAAATTCATGATTTGAATTGAAATTAAATGGAGTTAAACTCATAATTGTATCTATTAATGAAATAGTTGTACCTTGAAGTTGAATTTTAATTTTTCCAAGTATCACTAATTGTACTTATCATATGTTAACTAAGCTATTTTTTATTTTTTTGAAATTATTAATTATGAATTTTGGGGATGCCCACCCAATCAATATGGATGGTACATTTGTCTCATTATCCTTTTCAGATGAAAACATAGATGATAGTCCACCCGAAAATTCTAAGATATATATGCCTATCTGCGTAATTAGCTAGATGCCCAAATACCAAATGGAGGAATTTATTAGGAGTTCCAATGATTTTATTAGGATTCCATGTCACACTAGTGCACATTAGCTAGACTCCTAGACGCAGCCTTAAGCAATTAGAGTTGAAATTAAGATAATAGTTGTAAAATCATTGGAGTTAAGCTAATATTTGTATCTAATAGTTAAGCTAATTGTTATCCAATATAACTATGATTAGAGTTGAAGTTAAGCTAATAGTTGTAAAATCATTGGAGTTAAGCTAATAGTTGTATCTAATAGTTAATTTAAAAATTAATATGCCAGTAATTAGATTAAAGTAAATGTCATGATTCCAGTTGAAGTTAAGCTAATAGTTGTATCATGAGTGGAGTTAAGCTCATAGATTAGTTGTATCTAATAGTTAATTTAAAAATTAATATGCCGGTAATTGCATTAAAGTAAAAGTCATGATTTCAGTTGAAGTTAAGCTAATAGTTGTATCATGAGTGGAGTTAAGCTCATAGTTGTATCTATTAATGGATAGTTGTATCTAATAATCTAATAGTTGAAGTTGAAGTTTAAATTTTCCAACTAATAATTGTATTTAATATTTAATTTAAAAGTTAATATATGGACAATTGCAATTCAAGTAAATGTCATGATTGGAATTGACATAAGTCATGATTGGAGTTGATATAAAGCTAATACTTGAAGTTGAATTTTAATTTTTACATTATCATAAATTGTACTTATCAATGTTAACTAGTTATTTTTTATTTTTTTGAAATTATTAATTAACCTTAAAGCGTTGTTTCTTATCTTATTTTATAAAATTTTGCAAGATTATAATAAATCCACCCATCATTCAAATTATTTCTTATAATATTTTATAAGATTTATGCATTATAAATTTTGCAAGGTTATAATAAATCCACCCATCATTCAAATTATTTCTTATAATATTTAATAAGATTTATGCAAAGTTATAATTTTGAAAAACTATATAAAATTTTAGTGTTTTTATAATTAACTTTTAAATTTTTATTTATCGCCTTAATAAGGAGAATAAATTTCTATAAAGCTATTATTTAATTTCAATATGTTACATAATTTAAAATTGTGTAATTGAATATCATCAAATAGTACCAAATAGTATTATCTTTTTTTTTGTTATCATTTATGTCTAACAAACCATAACGTACATGTTAGATTCTCAAACGATAAGAAGAAGATGCCCTTTTGAAAGGGAAGGTTTAAATAATGGCAAAGAAGAGTTGGTTAAACGTTTTCGTTTTCAGATTTTCATTTTATTTTGCATTTGGAGATAAAAGTTTCATTGTTCGAATTGCATTATGGATTCTACAATTTTAGCCAGATTGTTTCAAAACATAAAGCGATTAAGTTTTAGGTTTCAAGAACGACGATACTTGTCAAAGTATTTGAATGATCAATGAATTACATATCCATATTGTTAAAGTCTTTGTATGATGAATGCAGGCCGGATCCATTTGTTGCATTTGAGGTTGGATCCAAATGAGCACGAGCAGTCCCGCAAGCGACTCAAACTCGTCCAAGTTCACGATAGAGCCAATGTTGACGTGGTACATCTGGTAGAGCTTTTGTGAAATAAATAGTCGGATCGACTGGACATCCCGTTTGGTATATTGATTGCAATGGTTCTGCGGTAATATGCATTCAGATGTGGTGATAAGATGTGGAAGGAGCATAAGGACTACAGAAGTTATAGATATACAATGAATGGCCATCCTTATGCACACGCAAACATAATGAATTCTTGTTTCCTAGACTCCTAGCGTTGTAATGATTTAAATCCAAAGCCGATGACATCTTTTCGGGCGCAGATGAACTGGAAATATTTGGCTTGGCGTGTTACAGCGTCGTGTGATACAGGGCGCCCTTGTATTTGTGGGAATATAGCATAAGAAGTGGCCATTTCCATTAATAAAAAAATGATTCTAACAATCTCGACAATTTTAGAGCATAGCATTTAGCATAGTAATGCCATTTGGGATTTTGCTCCAATTGCAGAGTTGCTGAAATTATCATTTCCAAGCCAGATTATGGCTATGGTTGGATGTTTGGATTGGTGGGAGAGTGCGTATTGTCATAACCACACAACTACCAAGTTATTATGATTATCTATTTATCATGACTTGAGTTAGGCCAGTGACTGCTCTCATATATTTCGATGTAGGATAATGAATCATGACGCAACAAATTTCCTCATTTTTCAGGTTTATTTTTCTCTGGATCTCAGCATAATCCCACCTCGAAATTGTAATTTTAGCAACTCTACAATTTCAGCAATCTTAAATTGTATTTTTAGGCTAAATGCTAAGCTCTCAAACCGCAGAGATGGTCTAAATCGCCATTTGAACAATGGAAGACGATATTTGAGCACTTCTTTGTGTGATGGATTCAGGAGAATATAAGGCGGTTTGAGCGCCTTGTATTACACTCGACATCATGTGATACGAGGCACTCAAATCGCCCCCATATTCATCGGGATCTTGGGCGTGGGCGTGGATGATTTTAATTTTGACATCCTGCTAATCAACAAAAAGAGGCAAGAATCATGGTCTTTCTAATTGGAAGATAAACTCTTTAACCATGTTATAAGGTTACGACTTCAAATTTGGAGCATGTGCAGACTCAGACATTGCTCCAATTCAGAGAAAGAAGAAATACCGCTCGTAATTCAAAATGGGAAGGTCACTGAAAGTTGAAGGTGAAAATGCCTTTAAAACAAAACCCTAATATTGGGTAACAGAAACAAAAATCAGGCAGAGAGGAAAGAAAACGTTTACGAAATAAATCAAAGCATGGTTACCTGAGAATGTTAACCTTTCAGTTGGCTTAGCCTTCAAGTTCACCTCTCTTGTTGGCCTCACATGGATATACCATGGGTGATAGAGATTACTGGAACCATATGAATTATAGCGTGGTTTCGATTTCCTTTAAAGTCTACTTGAGCACACGTCAGTTTTCGATCAACATGTGTCGACTGTAGCTCCACGCTGTATGACACAAATTCCATTTTCAAATGGTTGAAAACTTTTCTATTTACGTGTATCCAAAAATCGTTAATGACTAAAGCCATATTCTGCGTTGACCTCCTTGTTGCTGCTGCAACATCCACAAAAATTTTTTACATTCTGTTAGGACCCCTTTTTGAAAAATTTAGTTTGCCTCTTATGCATTTTTTGTTGAGATCCAGCAATTGTTTTGTTTATCATGAGGAAAAGTCTCGAGATCTTTGAGTTTATTTATCAAGGTGGAAAGTGGGTTTTTGATCCGCCACTGCGGATGGTTTCCCAAGTTGTGAGTCGCTATAGTGGGTATCTTTTCATCTCAGAGCCGCTATGGTGGATGATTTGTCGATTTGATATCGGAAGATTTTCTGATTTTGTTCATCCCGCTACGGCGGAGACTCCTTGATTTTCAAGCCGCTTCGGCGGAGCACTTAGCCGCAACAGCGGGTTTCTTTTCATTTTTAGTATCGGATATTTTCGGATCTTTTTATTCCCGCTACGGCAGGTGGTTCGTGGTCTTAGAGCCGCTACATCGGAAATATTTTCTATTTTGAGCCGCAACAGCGAATGAATTTTCATTTTTGCTGGCGGGTAAGCCTCCGTCAATGTTTTTCCATCACAACGGATGCTTTTTAACTCCTAGCCGCTACGGCAGTTATTTTTTTCTTCGCCTCTTGGTTTGATTGCCGCTATGATGGAGGATTATTTTGGTTCACGCCGCTACGGCGGAGGGGGAGTAATTTTTAATATCGGAACTTCTTCCGATTTCTTTGCCCACCGGTATCGGGTGGTGATCTTATTGTTCTACCGCAATGGTAGGCCAGTCTGCAGCTTGTTCGCGGTAAATGTGTCGATCGGTGAAACCTGCGATGGCGGAAAGGTTTCCATTGCTAAGCCGCTACGACGGAAATATGTCTTGACTGTTGCCCGATGCCTGTGATCGCCGGAGCCGCAACATGGTTCGGGTGTAAATTTTGGAGTCCTTAGTCGGTGTTGCGGCTGCGTTGGAGTGTAGGGAGCCGCCATTGTTGGGACCAAGTGTAGGATGACTTATCGTTTGCTCCAATGCAGGCCTTTTGGCGCCAACGACGTTGGGCCGAGCTCGTGTGATTTAAATGTTTTACCTACCGCGTTGAAGGATTCTTTGACGGCAGTTGCCTATTTATACCCGTGAAGAGGATTTTTTACCAACCATTCTTACGGTGAAAAGTTGAAGGTGTTGTGGCGATTTCGATCGGTGGAGCTTGCTTGCGGAGCTTATGTGGCATCATTACTTAGTATCTCTACCATGTGTGGACTGCTAGGTAGGCTTCCATCATTTGTTTTGGTTGGACAAGTTAAATAGGTTTTTTGAGTTGTCATGGGTAGTTCTCCCAAGAGGAATGAGGTAGTTTGGTCGTGAGTTTAAAAGGGGGGGTTTCCCATTTTCTTTTTAAGTATCACTGTTTCTGGTTAGAGTTAGGGCTTGCCCTCGCCGCCATTTCTACTCTTATAACCTCACCACAGTCCGATCATAAAAGTTTTTCCTGCAGTCTCCTAGGTTATTGTGTTTATCTGCACGCTCGAGTTTCCCGCCGAAATGGAGCAGGTTGAATGCTCACCTTCGGGCATTTTTAGGCTTCATTGGTCTCCAGTCTCAAGAAAACCCCGTAGGTTTCAGGGCTATATTTTTTGGTCGATGGATGTTAGACACAGAGATGGGAATCTAGGGCATCTCCGCCCTGAGCATTGGAGCGTGTCTTTGCGCCGTGAAGCTTAAAAGATGTTTGGGCCATAGCGTAGAAAAGCCTCACCATAGTTTAGTCAGGTTTTCTCCTCTATGGTACAGAGTGTGAAGTTTGCCTAGGTCCAGAAACATTTTTCCAAGCTTTGACCCACAAACCTACGTCGTTTGTCTTGTGCAAGATAATGGCTAAAGAAATCGAGGTATACAAATGCTGATGATTGTTGGACAGTTTACTTAGCATATCATATCTGTTTTAATGCATAAATTTGTCTAAGGATGTGATCACTGAACTCATTATGGTTTTTACAGTTAACACCCTATGACATCACGAAGAAAGGGAAGAAGAAAGCTAAGATTGTCGACTATGATTCAGACACTGAAGTTGCAGAAGAGGAACCTGCACCGAGGATATAAATTATTTATGAGGATACCAAGGCGATAACTGGAGCTGAGCTTGAGTTCAAATGGGGTTAGATTCATCACTGGCTGATAAAAAGAAGGTTCCAAACGAAGGGTTAGAGGAGATGGCCTTGTATGATAATGTGTTAAGATCCGGGATAAGTAAAGTGACCAAAAGACCTAAAATGTTCCTTTGTGTAGAAGTCATTGGATGGATTTTGCCGAGGGTAGACCCAACACGGATGTTGATGAACAATATGGAGAATAAAACATTAGCATCCTTCACACCTGCCTTTTTAGCTTCAACTTATAGCCTGCCCGAAAATGAATCTAGCTTGACAACATAATGGGTGAAGGGCTTGAAGCTTGATTACACTGCCACGGTTAAGATGATGATGATCGAAGGGAAAACGTTTAGAAATAAGCAATCAGGAGAATACGAGACAACTCACCTAAAAACCCCATACAGATTAATAGTGCTGTTGTTGAACAAGATTTATGGCAGATTCGATGGGAGGTTTTACAAGTTTGGATGGATTGCACTGATATACCACATAGCTATGAAAGGAACGATTTTCAACTCGGCTAACATAATAGCCAATAATTTTTCCACCACCATTAAGGCCGCCTAAGAAGGTTTGCACCTTAGCAAAACTGAACTTTACATGCCTTCCTTTTTAGTAGACTGCATACTTTATCGTCATCGGTTTGAAGGACTAAAGTTTACATGGAAGGGTGGTAACTCGCCACGGGGTCTTCACTTAGTGAAACCATGCCATAGCACGTTCGTTCGTGGCATATGAAACAATACCCCTATTTTAAAAAAATATTTGAAAATACCTCCCAAAATCATTTTTTTTAACCCCCTCCCAATATGCCTTGCCGATTTTAAAAAACCCCTATTTTCCCTATATATTGCATGTATCCATTTTTTCATTTACATTTTTTATACCCCTTTATATTTCTACCTAAGGAAAAAAAAAACTAAACACAAGAAAGGGCGACACTTGATAGGCGCCCTTAGGCAAATCACTTTATTAGGAATTAAAATGTATCACATGATGTCAAAACAAATAAGAGAGGGTTTATTTGTACCAATCTCAAACAGTAGTGTGTTTTCCACAAGAAGGGTTCAAAAATGAAACTTACACCATTTATAATTGCTTCTTTCCATCATGGAATTTTTATCCAAGCACCATTTTGGTATCTAGGAGATTGTACAACTTTAGAAACAAAATTGATTTGGAATCTTCAATGCATACTCTTAATCTTTTTAGATTAAAAACAATATGAATTTAACAAGAGGAATGGACGAGTCGAGCTGGCATTCATTTATCCAATGAACTTGTGAGCGTTTAAAGCATAAATTCATGATGTCAAAATAGGCCACCTTTCAGTTGAAGATTGTATTTCCAGTTCAGATGTCTACCTCATCACCAAGTTCCTAGCTAAGTTTTACTCAAACAAATTCTTTATCATCTACGGGGAAAAGAAAAAAAAATCGAGGGTTGTGACAAACAAGCAAGTTGGTCAGAAGACATAAACAAAAAGATGGAGAAGCAAAGTCAGCTAAAAAATATGAGCCAAATAACTGAACACCAGTAACATTATGAGCAATTTCAAATTTAGTCTTCAAACTGACAAATTTTCTTCAACATAGATTCAAGTCAAATTATGGAGGTGTGACTCTAACAAAGCAACCAACCAAACCACATAAAAATATCTCCAACAACGTATTTTCAAAAGCACTATGATACATAACCCAATCTAGTGTACAAAAGTT
>LPNX010243010.1:281738-300661 GCA_001517045.1 Pseudotsuga menziesii | reverse complement strand
CTAAAATTTGTGGATCAAATAACTTTTGTTCATAATATATAATTTTTTATGGGATTCTAGAATCTATACCAATCCTCAGACTTCCAAATCCTATACCAGAATTTCACCTATTATAGGTAAAATAGAAGAGGAATATTCAATTATAAATTTTAATTGCATAGATTGGACATTGAAAACAAATCAACTTGGGCTTGGTTGATTTGTAAAGTAGGGTATTGTTATTCCTCAACCAAGGTTCAAAGTCCCCTTAGATATGTCCTGCCCTAGTGGGCTGTCTCACCTGTGTAGATGCAGGTCCTGGGAAAACTTGGCTGAATAGATACTCTTGAGTCTTAATCACTCCCTAGTGGGCTGTCTCATCTGGGTAGGTGCAAGTCCTAGACAAATTTGGTTGACTATATACTCTTAATTAGCGCCTAGTGGGCTATCGTTTAGGTGCAAGTATTGGTGAATAGATACTCTTAATCGTCTCTAGTCATCTGTATCTGAATAAATGTTCTTAACTGCCTCCAGTCATCTATATCTGAATAAATGCGCTTACTTGCCTCCAGGAGGCTCTTCCCTAGGTAGGTGCAAATGCTGGGCAAATTTAACTGATTATACACTTTTAACCAGCCCTTAGCGGGTCTGTCTCACCTGAGTAGATGTGATAATAATTTGGAAAAATAAACACTCTTAATCGAAGTTAGGCGACAAAAAGGAAAAGAAAAAAGGTACAAAACACGCATTAAACAGTGGTCCTCTGCACAAAACTTATAATACATACTGTGTTTCTATTAGCATTAGTGGTACCAAGTGTGATGAGTTTATGGTTCACAATAGTAGTAGTCCAGACTCCATACTCTGCTTCTATTAATATTTATAATTAGTGGAACTGTGATGTGCTTATACAATATGTCCATGTGAGTACTGGTGAAAAATCCCACAGCACAAGATGCAGCAGATGCAGGAGGATTAAAATAGAAAGGTGAGAAATACCTGCCTATTTTGAGTAAGCCATACGAAGGAGCATAGTCATTATACTTGCAGCTTCTGGTGGAATCTATGACGGCGTCCTCTCCATTGATTGGCATCCTAGAGCACTTGAAGGAAGAAGCATCCCCATGACCAATGGGAATCATACTCTTTTCAGGACATACTTGGCCTAACAAGTAGGCCAGCACACCGCGTATGCTGCTGCTGTATTCCAATAACACAGGATTGCACATGCTCACCTCTTCCTTCACATGCCCATTGCTCACAGGGACATGCTTCAAGCCAAACCCATTGGTGACAGAAACCTACTTCAAACCAGACATTATTTATTGATCAGCAATTTAATAGAAAACTTGTTATCAAACAAAGTGAAATGCAAGCAAGCTCTGCTAACACTTACCTTCTCGTTGGCCATGGCTGAGCCCACAATTGCACAATGGATTATGAACACTTACAGATCGAGAGAAATTTGTATATCACACTTGTGAATCTCTGGATGCCCACTTCCACATATATATACTTTGCACCATGCACGTGTCCTACAAAATCAGGTGCAAGTCACGACATTCTATTAAATATGAAATCTCAGGTCAAAACGGTGAATAACCCACGACAAATGCACGGCCACAAAATGGTGAATAATCACTGCAATGCTGCTAGAAAAAACGCCCTGTTATCTAGCAAACATGATGGAGAAAACATGGAGAAAACCCAAGTAAAATGCCCTTGTTTTCCAGAAAACACTGCTACCACTACTCTGATTTAAAAAATGCCTTGTTATCCAGCCACATGATGGAGAAAACGTGGAGAAAACCCATAGAAAACCCAAGAAGCAACAAGCCCTCATTTTTTCAGATAACACTGCTACCACTGCTCCGATTTGAAAAAATGCCCTCTTATCTAGCCACACAATGGAGAAAACGTGAAGAAAACCCACAGAAAAACCAAGGAGCAAGACGCCCTTGACCACAAGCAAACCCAGCTCGCAGGCACCTCGGCTTGGTAGAGATCGTAGGCACCTAGTAGGCAAGGCTTGGAGGACTGGTGAATGGCTCAGGCAAAAATGTTGAATAAAACATACCCCAACATATTGGATATTTAAATAGTTAAAAAAACCCTAGTTACCCCTAATATACACCCAATATATTGATTTTAATTTTTTTTATTTTAACCCCCCCAATATGAACGGATGTGATATCATATTGGTCCCTAGGTGACGCCCCCATGTAACTCCTCTATATATACATCCTATCAAAATTTGGGGTCTCACAAGTATAAAAACCATTATTAGGTGATCTATGAGGAGTTCTTGATGCCCTTATACAAGTTGATCTTTTTGGAAGAATGTTCGTGCTTATCTGAAGGAGCCTTGTAGTCTATTAAGGAATATGGGGATTATATTTTCTCATAAGAAGGCACGTATTTGAGGATGTATGGGGGAACACAAGCTCCCTTATTGCTACCTAAATACGCAACAGATTATATAGTCCATAAATAAGTTGTCAGACAACTCTTTCTAAATGGATTCAAAAGCCACCTATTCGATCTGAAGAAGGTTGTTTTCCTACCCTTATCCTTCTTTGTGGGTAGTTACAGGTTTACTAAGGTCAAGAATGCCCCTGAATTTGTCAAGGAGCTTGAAAATTTTCATTTTGGGGAAAAGGGTTTTCATCAGAATGACTCTCAAGGAAAGGTTACTACCTATAAGGAAGCACTCAAAGTAAATTTTGAGTATATTGATTACGTAGACAAAGAAGAAGAGAAGTATAGGGAAATTTATAGCCTAACTACCCTGAACAAGAAGCTGAACTTGAAGACCATGGAAGCTGGAGATAAAAGGAGTGGAAGCAACAATCTAATATCAAAGAATCAAGAAGAGGAATCTACTAAGAGAGTAAAAGAAGAAACTGCCTGAAGAATGGGAAAAGGGGCCAGAAATCTCTTAGCTAAGGACTTGAAATCTAGGATAAGTAAAGTGACCAGAAGACCTGAAATGTTCCTTTGTGTAGAAGCCATTGGATGGATTTTGTCGAGGGTAGACCCAACAGTGATGTTGATGAAAAATATGGAGAATAAAACATTTGCATCCTTCACACCTACCTTTTTAGCAGCAACTTATAGCCTGCCCGAAAATGAAGCTAGCTTGACAACAGAATGGGTGAAGGGATTGAAGCTTAATTACACTGCCATGGTTAAGATGATTATGATTGAAGGGAAATTTTTTAGAAACAAGCAGTCAGGAGAATATGAGACAACTCACCTAAAAACCCCATACAGATTAATAGTGCTGTTGTTGAACAAGATTTATGGCAGAGTCGATGGGAGGTTTTACAAGTTTGGATGGATTGCAATGATATACCACATAGCTATGAAAGGAACTATTTTCAACTCGGCTAACATAATAGCCAAGAATTTTTCCACCACCATTAAGGCCGCTTAAGAAGGTTTGCACCTTAGCAAATTTGAATTTTACATGCCTTCCTTTTTAGTAGACTGCATACTTTATCGTCATCGGTTTGAAGGACTAAAGTTTACATGGAAGGGTGGTAACTCCCCTATATATACAGCCTATCAAATGTTGGGGTCTCACAAGTATCACAACCACTAGCAGGTGATCTGTGAGGAGTTCTTGATGCCCTTATACAAGTTGAGCTTTCTGGAAGAATGTTCATGGTTATCTGAAGGAACCTTGGAGTCTATTAAGGAATATGGGGATTATCTTTTCTCAAAAGAAGGCACGTATTTGAGAATGTATGGGGGAACAAAAGCTCCCTTATTGCTACCTAAATACACAACATATTATATAGTCCATAAAGAAGTTGCCAGACAACTCTTTCTAAATGTATTCAGAAGCCACCTATTCGATCTGAAGAAGGTTGTTTTCCCACCCTTACCCTTCTTTGTGGGTAGTTACAGGTTTACTAAGGTCAAGAATGCCCTTGAATTTTTCAAGGAGCTTGAAAATTTTCATTTTGGGGAAAATGGTTTTCATCAGAATGACTCTCAAGGAAAGGTTACTACCTATAAGGAAGCACTCAAAGTAAATTTTGAGTATATTGATTACGTAGACAAAGAAGAAGAGAAGTATAGGAAAGTTTATAGCCTAACTTCCCTGAACAAGAAGCTGAAGCTGAAAACCATGGAAGCTGGAGATAAAAGGAGTTGAAGCAACAATCTAGTATCAAAGAATCAAGAAGAGGAAGCTACTAAGAGAGTAAAAGAAGAAACTCCTTGAAGAATGGCAAAAGGGGCCAGAAAGATCTTAACTAAGAAAAAGCAGTGAGAAGAAGAAGAATAAGCTGCCAGGAAAGAAAAGAGAAAGAAAGAGGAAGCCATCCAATGTAAGATTGGGGCTGATGCACAATCATAGACTGCTTTAAAGACACTTTAGATGCCACATAATACTGGAATAAGTGGAAAACTCTGACTTTAGGTGACAATTAGGGGTACTTCCCTAACTTATTTGAAGATGAAGTAAAAAGGGAAAAGATAGGAAATTGAATCAGCTTTCATAATATATATCATTTATGTAGAGAAAATGTGTGTAAATGATTATAAAATTAGTTTCCGTGAAAGTGGGTTTTCAAATTTTCAGCACATCTTAACATATATGTTTGTGCGGGTGCAGCAATATATGAGGTAAATGATGTCAATTTGGGATAAAATATTGCAAACATATAAATGACATATGGGCCTAGTGCAACACTATTTATTCAGAATTTTTCATGAATTAATTTTTTTATTATTAATTATTGAAGTCAGAAAAGCTTGAAACTAAAACCTTATGTGTGGGTGCAACACTTTAGGGGCAAAAATTAATGAAATCCTTCATTTCTAAATATAAGATCGTAGAACTTGATCTCGTCTAGTGCACCATATAGTTTTATTGAGAAATGGTGATGGAAATCAAAAGTTATATAACAAACAATCGATGTATCTGTTATTGCCAGAAATTGTTCCCAAACTACAAGAGAACAAGGCAACACAATCTCAATAAACACAATAAAGTAAAATAGGGTTTTGGTTGAACAATTTGAAGACAAGAGGGAAAACATTCATAAGACCAAAGCAAACACTAAATCATGAGCATTTGAATGACTGAGATGTATAACGTATAAACCATAATCTAGCTGAATAAACACAATACTGAGTTTCACCCACAGTTAGCAAGCATTTCAAGCATAACAACATTAAACGGGAAATGAATATACCAACTGAGTAATTAACACAAATTAGAAATGAAACCAGTCAATAATCAAAAGGGAATATAGTGCATATATTTCATAGTTCAGTCATCAAAAACACATAAGAGTCTTTACACTTAGCTCATAAACAAAGCCTAATAGCCTCCCCTTGTCAGCAAAAATCGAACCATTTGTCCTCTTTCAGACTTACATTTATCCCGTTCTTTCAAAAACAGTTGCATAACTAAACCCTAACTACTTTTAGGTCATCTATCAAACTAACATTATACAAAAATAAAATAAAATAACTTTTCGAACTAACAAATAACTGCGCTCCTTAAAGAACTTTACTAGTCTTTTTCTGTTTTAGCTAATAGAGCAATTCCCTCCAAAGCCTGAGCTTTCCTTCTAGCTTTCAAGTGGTTTGCTTCCAAGTCTATAACCCTCTTTGTTAACTCTTCATTCTACTAAGTCAGCTCCTGGATAATTTGCCTTAATTCTGTAAATTGTTTCTTTGTCTGTCTTTTTCTTTTAAGAGCCTCTTTAGATACTGCAATCAATTCTTGGTAGTGACTGTTTACTTCCTCCAAGTCTTCTCTAAGTCTCCTATTTGCAGCTACTAATCCCTCATTGGTTTCATGCATATCTTCAATTTGATGCTCATATTGCTTAATGCTCTTTTGTAGATTTTCCTTTCTAGAATCAATACATTTATCTCCTGATATTGTTTGCGTCCCTTTAGGTATCCATGGTATTTTCAGCTTCTTGTATATTTCTTCATCCTCATTGATAAGCTTTGTGAAGGTTATAGGAACCTCTGGCTGTTCTTTAGCTTCAATACTGCATTGAATTTCTTCTTCAATTATCTCTCTTTTCTCTATACAAGAATTCTTTCTATCATTCTGCTGCTGTTCTTGAATCATTTTTTTTGAACCTCCATGAAAATGTATGAAATCTTAGTATCAATAAATACTGATTTTTCTTTTGATACTATTGGTTTTTTACCTTTTATAACTTCTTTGTTATCATCTTCACTATCTCCCAATTTCTCTTAAGATGATGAATCTTCTATTATTGTAACCTTCTTCTCAGCCAATTTGGGATTCAATAGTTTCTTAATATTTAACCTAAGCTTGTTCTTCAGCCTTGTCTTAGGTCTCTAGACTGCTCCAACTTCTCCTAAAATTTTTAGAACTTTTCCTTGATGAGTTATTGAAACAAATTCAACAACCTTCATTCTTTTCTTTCATGACACTGTCTCCTCTTCAGACAATACTGTGATGGGGCTCTGCTTCTTCTCCTTAACATCTTCCTCTTCTCCTTGATTTGATTTTGCAGGTAAAATATCTTCCACTGGCTCAACTTCTTTCATCTCTAACTGTAAAACTTTGATTTCCTCAACATTAACTCACTGTCCAAACTCAATGTTTTCATTTTCTTGATTCGAAGCTTCTCCTGGTTTATCGGCTTCTTCATCTTTGACTATGACTTTCTTTATAAGTTTCTTAATCAAAGTCTGACGCTTATCTACATGCCTATTCTAAGACTGATCCTCCTTCTTAGTTTTGAAACCTAACCAAAATAAGAAGTGTTCTGATGTCTTCTCTCTTTTCTGCAATACAGTAATTATGATCAATTTTATGAGCCCATTGTGAAAAACTGATTATTTTGTATGATCTTGGTGTTCTTTCACCCTACATGACATCTTCTATAATATTTTCAAAAAGAAGAAAGGAAGATTCATTTTAGATTCATGACTAAGATGTTGAAGGAATCTAAAATGATACTTAAACACAAAGGCAAATCTCCCCTCACAGGTAACATAGCTTTGTAAGATTTTGATAGGCTCAATCCACTTAGGTTTAAAGTTTTGAATAGGAACACCTTTTCCCTAGTCTGCTACTACACCTGGAAGTAGATATCTCTGAGCATCAAAGGTGAAAGGCACCTTTTTGGACCAGAATTCTCCCTCATCCAAAATTCCCGTTGCTTCTGCTAGTAACTCCCTGGTTAGTTTGAACTTCAAAGTGTCTAAAGACACTACATCCTTGTCTAATCATTGAGAAAACTTTTAAGAAACCTATGAATAATAACCTTCAATCTTTTCGAAGAACACTAACCATCCTGCTTCTGTAAACAATTGTGCACAACCTGGAAAGTTTTTTGACCGAACTTAAGTCTGAGGGTTCTGCCCTATTGGTCTTTCCACTCTTTTTCATTTTGAAATATTGTCAAATAGGTTCTATAAATAAAACACACTCTGACTATCCTTTAAGATGGACAATATTTTAACTTCATGATTGAGTATCCATCATTTAGTATCAATTAGGATAAACAACTAATAATCTTCCCTCAATTCAGTCATTAATATTCTATTTAGAAAAACCCCAAATTAATAAACCTTGGAAATCAGTTCGCATCCTACCTGTTAAAACGACTAATCTAGCTGCTGGAATCCTATTCTCCTGTCTGTCAGGTGTTGAATTACATGCGCCAATCCTCTCTGACCATTTTGACACTCCATACGACAGGTCCCTAGAGCCCTAATTTTACTCTTGTTTCAAAATTCTGATTTTCAAGTACTGATTTTTTGTCACAATCTCCACCTACTCTACGTGCATTTCAGGAAAAACATGATTTGAAATTCCTTTGTCTCATTATGGTCTGCTATCATTATTTCCTCACTTATGTAAGAAACCACCACGATTCGCTTTCATGATGATACTCACACTTGCCATAGTGATTAATATCTTAATGCCGCCATGGTATCGGTGTCTCCCATCACTAACAACTAATATTTCTTAGCATCGACGATTAGAACCCCAAGATTAAACATGTTGGTGCTTTAAATAACTAGCTTCGCGATCGACGATTGGAGGCTCTAGCAACTATCTCGTTGGAGCTTTATACCGAAATGCTATCGCAGTGTCGGTGCTTTAAACCACTAGCTTCGTAAACGGAAATCGGAAGCTCTAGCAACTATCTCGTCGAAGCTTTATACTGGAATGTTGCCGCAGTGTCAGTGCTTTAAACCACTAGCTTCGTGATCGTCGATCGAAAGCTCTAGCAACTATCTCATCGGAGCTTTATACCAGAATGCTGCCATGGTGTAGGCGACATAGAGAACTAAATCTCCGAAATGTTGAATGATGATTTTTAACTTGCACGACTTTCTTGTAGTGCCTATGTGCATTTGTTTTTGGCTTGCACTACAAGAAAATTCAAGTTAATGATTAATAAACATTAATCTCATGATATACGTCTAAACTTGGTTTAGGAGTCCTAATTAAACTTTTATGTTATTTTTTTAGACTTTTTAATCCATATGAGCCTTATATAATCCCTTTGATTATGAAATCAAACCAAAACTTGTAAAAATAAACTAAAAAATCAAATAACATGAAAGTTAAAGGGAAAAAAAATCAAACTATCCCAATCAACAAAATTTTCTAGGAATAAAGAATAAAACCAAACTTTAAAACATAAACAAAAGTATTAAAATATGGAAAACAAAAACATGACCTAACAGTATCTATTTTCGAAAACGGATGTGTGTCATTTAGAAAAATAATTATAAATAAATAAAACATAGTTTCGAAGGAAAAAATTATATATTCAGAATCGTAAGATCGTACTCTACAATATCCTAGATTTTCATAAAAAAATATTGTGTATGTCATAGCAAAACACGCCATCTAAACTGAGCATATTGATAGAGTTCTAAAACACAAGAAATAGCCTTGGTTTATATGTCCTAGCCAATAGGTTCGGTAGTTCGAAGCTATTTTTGAAGATAATTGCAAACTTGATTCCCACTGATCATTTTCATTTTAAAATAACGCATATGCGTTATAGCTTATTCATATCGCATATGTGATATAACACATATGCGATATGAATAAGCTATAATGCATATGATTATAATGCATATGCGTTATAGCTTATTCATATCGCATATGCGATATGATATAGCTATAACGCATATGCGTTATAGTGCATATGCGTTTTTTCTTAACTAATTTGGTACACGAGTAAAAAAGAGTAATGGCATCCTTATCCCATTATAATACCATTTAGACAATACTATGATGGACACAAATAATTCCTCTTTTTAATGGTGAACTAAGCCATGGGATGTGCATCTAAGAAAATAGGGTGGTGAACGAAGCCATGCAATGTGCATCCAAGAAAATAGGGTAGTGAACGAATCCATGGGCTATATTTATCATGTTCTTTTAATCGTCATCCTCATCCTCATCATCATAGTCATCATCCTCATCCTGATCATCATCACCATCATTATTCATCATCATCGTCATCATCATTATCATCCTCCTCCTCCTCCTCCTCCTCTTCCTCATCATCACCATCATCATCATCCTCCTCCTCATCATCATCACCACCATGCTCACCATCATCATCATCATCATTATCATCATCATCATCATAATCAATCTCATCCTCATCATTATCATCATCGTCATCCTCCTCCTCCTCCTCATCATCATCATCATCATTGTTCATCATCATCATCATCATCATCATCATCATCATTATCATCACCATCATCATCCTCATTGTCATCATTGTCATCATCATCACCATCCTAATCGTCATCATCATCATCATCATCCTCATCCTCATCCTCATCCTCATCCTCATCATCATCACCCTCATCCTCATCATCATCATCATGGTCATCATCATCATCATCATCATCATCATCATCATCATCACCCTCATCATCATCATCATCATCATAGTCATCATCCTTCTCATCATCACCATAATTGTTCATCATCATATTCATTGTCACCCTCATCCTCATCATTATCACCAGCCTCCTCCTCTTCCTCCTCCTCCTCCTCCTCATCACCCTCATCCTCATTATCATCATCATCACCCTCATCATCATCATCATCATGGTCATCATCATCACCATCATCATCATCATCACCCTCATCCTCATCCTCATCATCCTCATCATCATCATCCTCATCATCATCATCACCCTCATCCTCATCATCATCATCATAGTCATCCTCCTCCTCATCATCACAATCATTGTTCATCATCACCCTCATCCTCATCATCATCACCATCCTCATCACCATCATCATCATCATCATCACCCTCATCCTCATCATCATCATCATAATCACCCTCATCCTCCTCCTCCTCCTCCTCATCATCATCCTCATTGTCGTCATCATCATCATCATCATCATCATCACCCTCACCCTCATCATCATCATCATAGGCATCCTCCTCCTCCTCATCACCCTCATTGTTCATCATCATCTTCATCGTCACCCTAATCCTCATCATCATCACCATCCTCATCATCACCTTCATCCTCATCACCATCATCATCACCCTCACCCTCATCCTCATCATCATGGTCACCATCATCATCATCATCATCATCACCCTCATCCTCATCCTCATCATCATCCTCCTCCTCCTCCTCCTCCTCCTCCTCCTCCTCATCATCACCCTCCTCCTCCTCATCATCATCATAGTCATCATCCTCCTCCTCATGACCATCATTGTTCATCATCATCTTCATCATCACCCTCATCCTCATCATCATCACCATCCTCCTCATCAACATCATCATCATCATCACCCTCATCCTCCTCCTCATCATCATAACCCTCATCCTCATCATCATCATCATGGTCATCATTATCATCATCATCATCATCATCATCACCCTCATCCTTATCCTCATCATCATCACCATCATCATCATCATCCTCATCCTCATCCTCATCATCATCCTAATCATCATCATCATCATCATCACCCTCATCCTGATCATCATCATAATAGCCATAATCCTCCTCCTCATCACCATCATTGTTCATCATCATCTTCATTGTCACCCTCATCCTCATCCTCATCACCATCCTCATCATCATCCTCATTATCATCATCCTCATCCTCATCATCACCATCATCACCCTCATTCTCATCATCATCATCACTCTCATCTTCACCATCATCATCATTATCATCATCCTCATCCTCATCCTCATCATCATCATCATCATCACCCTCATCCTCATCATCATCATCATAGTCATCATCCTCCTCATCATCACCATCATTGTTCATAATCATCTTTGTTGTCACCCTCATCCTCATCATCATCACCATCCTCATCATCATCACCCTCATCCTCATCCTCATCCTCATCACCCTCAGCCTCATCATCATCATCATGGTCATCATCATCATCATCATCATCACCACCACCCTCATCATGATCTTCATCCTCATCATCCTCATTCTCATCCTCATCCTCATCCTCATCCTCATCCTCATCCTCATCATCCTCATCATCATCACCCTCATCCTGATCATCATCATCATACTCACATCCTCCTCATCATCACCCTCATTCTCATCATCATCACCATCCTCATCATCATCATCATCATCATCACCCTCCTCCTCCTCCTCCTCATCATCACCCTCATCCTCATCATCATCATCATGGTCATCATCATCATCATCATCATCATCATCACCCTCATCCTCCTCCTCCTCATCATAGTCATCATCCTCCTCATCATCACCATCATTGTTCATCATCCTCTTCATCGTCACCCTCATCCCCATCATCATCACCATCCTCCTCCTCCTCCTCCTCATCATCACCCTCATCCTCCTCCTCATCATCATGGTCAGCATCATCATCATTATCATCATCATCATCACCCTCATCCTCATCCTCATCATCATAGTCATCATCCTCCTCATCATCACCATCATTGTTCATCATCATCTTCATAAGCATAGATAAATGTAAATTGCATATATTCAGTGAGCACTAAATTGCATATGCGATATATCCCATATGCACTAAATTGCATATGCGTTTTGGAGAATATGTAAACTTAGTTGCCCGTTCATTCACTACTACATTTCGATCCAAAATCTGACGGAAAAATCCGACGGCGCGTGGATTTCTTTTTTAAACCTACCAAAAATCACAAAGATAATTTTTTTTTTTGAAAAAGTGGCCACAAGCGTCGGTTAAGCGACGGCGCGTTGGAAAGTGTCTCCTAAGCGACGGAGTAAGCGACGACAACTTTCCAAAATAGTTATTTTTTATTACACATCCATTTTAGTCGTCGCTTAAGCGACGGCAACTACCCAAAATAGCCTTTTTTTTTAATTATATATTCATTTTAGTACCCAAATAGGGAGGGAATTTATGTGTCAGCCCTGGTTTTTATGAATTGAAAGTAGCGGAGACAGCTCAGGTAATTACCCTGGAACACAGGCCATAGAGAGAGTAGCAAAGTGGTTAACCCCGTTTGGAACCACCAGCAAAGGCAATGGAAACTAAGGCATAGGAGGAATCGGCAGAGCTAGCAGCGTGGAGGTGGGTCCTAAGAATTAGATCATTGGCACAAGATTCACCAGTGGCGGCAGAAGTGGTAGAGGAGGCACAGGATATTCCTTTGGTGCAAGCAGAAGAAGAAGTCGAGGAGCCCCCCCTGCATCAGGAGTTTCAGAAGGAAAAGAATCGGAAGAGCAATTGGGGGGGATTCAAGCGGTTCAGGAGGAAGAATCAGATGTAGCCATTGGTACAGAGAGCAAAGCAGAGCAAGAGACAGTTGAAGACCAGGACTATCCTCTTCTTCCTGAGGGCACTAAACTATATGTGGGTAATATCCCCTTTGTGCCTAGGTTTGAATGAAGTTTAAGTCCAAAAGGCCTCAGATTTCCCTTTTCGCAGATTATGGCATTTCCGGTTGATTCACATCTTTATAGAATATAATTTGAACCTGTTAGGGATAAATGGCATGAATTTATTATGAGAAATCTTTTTGAAGAAACCCTTCCTGAATAGAATGACACTTCCCAAAAGGAAGTTCATGATGTTCCTCATGACATTAACCCTACCTTTGCTCTTAAAATTGAAAATTCAGTCTTTACCGATGAATTACTGAGAAAAACAAGTGTCTGTGTCTTTTCCCTAGGGTGATTCAGTCATAGTTAATGAAAAAACCCAAATTGAAAACTCTATGTAAGCCACGTCAAAATGAAAGTGATCATATTTCTCATGATAATGAAGAATCCCATTCTCAGGGTTACACTCAACAATTTGATAGCTCGGGAGTAAAATGATTTCAAATCACTTATTTAATTGGTCACTGGTCTAGGTGTAAATACAAGGAGATTTATTCAGCCTCTATTTTACATGTAGGTGGTGAGAATCGACCCTTATCTAATCAACAAGTAACCCTTGAATCCATGACGGAAATAACTCTTGGGAGAATGAGTATAATTTGTATCCTCTGAAATCTTGGTTGCATTAAAGACCAGATCGGGCCCCAAGTGGATGAAAAATCAAGTCCTTCAGTCTTGATTAATAGTTTATTTCAGAGCATTAGTGGTGATGGTATTTAGGATTGTGAACTTCTTGTCGAAAAATACCTGACTAAGAAGGTTTTAGATACAACCACTCATTCCATGTTTGTTCAAGTTGAGAATGAATTCTTTGCCAAATGCTTGGGGAATTGAATATGAAAAATGATGAAAGTTTGCCTCCTAATCAATATTTTGATCAAAATTGTAGCATGTTTTTGTTGAAAGTGAAATGCTTCATAATTATGTTAATGTTATGCTATCCTATGACACATGTAAAACAGTGAAAGAATAAAACCACATTGTCATTGACGATGTAGTGGTTTTAGAAGAAAATCCTAGGAGTTTCCAGGTCATGTGTGGAAAATGATCTCGTTCTTTCATTTAGAATGAAGTTTAAGTTCAATATTTTTATATTAACTGTTATTATTTTAGGTTACCCTTTACAACCCTCCAAGTTCGTAGTTATATTCCAGTCATCTGAGCTTGGTAGCAAACAATTGTTTATTTTGGAGCAAATGATAACTCTCCAGTATCCAATAACTTTATATTAATTGTATTAGGAGGCCAGAGGTCTTGATGCTGAACCTAGGATTGTAAAAAAATTGGTTGGCCTTGGCGATAACAGGACATCCAATATTGTCAAACGCATTGCAGAAGAAGAAATTGCACATGTTGCAGTGGGTGTGTCTTGGTTTCTGACAGTATGCAGAAATATGGGTTGCATGTCTGACAAGACATTTACAGGTCTATATGGAAATATGAACCCCGATAGATACATCTGGAACGTGAACTTCATAATCCTTTAGATGCCATGCCCCAAGCATGCCTTTTCGTTGATCTACCCTTGTTCATCAACTTGCTTTTATGACATACATAATTTTGGTGTAGTATTGCACATTGCATGTTTGTTACAGAGCTGTTAGAGGAGCTTGATGTGGAGCTAAAAGGGCCATTTAACTATGAAGCAAGAGCAGAAGCTGGAATGCCTCGTGATTGGTAGGAAAAATTCTTTCTTATTGTTCAGAAGAAATTTGTCATTAACAAGACAAACTGTTCCTGTTTCTTTTTTATTGGTTTGTTTATACTTATAGTATAAATACCCTCATTTTTTGCATGGTTTGATTTGGAAGCCTATATTTTGACAAGCCACCCTAATTGCCTTACTGTTCTTGAAATGCACTACAAAATTCTAGATCAGCACTATGATTACTACCATCTGTGCATTGTACAAGAGCAGTCAAACTTACATAGTTTCTGTAGTGGGTTAACATAACTAATAGTTTTAGTTATCTAGAAAACATATACTATGGAAATTTTAATAGGTGTCCAAGACATTAAAGAGGAAGGATTCTTCACTAAGCTTACATGCCTGAAACAGTTGGATATAATCCAGAATTATATACACGAACAGTAGGTTTTAATATCAAGAATATCAAGTGTGTCAATGGAAAAATTATTTCAATCATATATTAGTAGTGGAACCTGAAAGAAGATGGTTGTAATTGGTAATATCCATGGTATCATCATACACTTCTAGTAATCAATCACATAAAAAATTTATGCTAATTTATCCTTGCCACTTGCCTTCATTGTTTATACCAGGTGGCAGGGTTGTGTTAGGGTTTGCTGCATCTTGCATGTGGGCTTCATTGTTCTGGCTAATAATGGTCACTCTGCAATTGAAATTTTGTGTGGCTAGCATTGGCTGGATAGAGAGGTAGGTGTGGCCAGATTTGGGACTAAATCATCAGACTGCCTGCTTGCCATGCCAGGTTCCTCCTCCAATATCACATTAAGGATGTGGTTCTCAAGTGTTTATATTGATTCTCTCATGGCATGTTTCTAGGGTATATCTATGTTCCTTTTTAGTTGGTTGTTGGAGAAAAGTCTAGGTGTATCTCAATGGTATGGTGGAGTTGCACTTCCATGGTGTGTAACTAGATCCCATTGTGAATTCACTTTACCTTAAGCTCTTTTCTTGGAATGGTATGTTTGCTATTTCTTATTAGGTTGTTATTTTTGCTTCTGCTGTAGGATTGTAATATCCTGCCGTCATTGGTTTTGGATAGCACCTCTTCACTGTCGTAGGCATCATAGCCTTGCTCAGTCATCATCTTTGCATGGCATTGGTTGTTGTTTGAGGCAGTTTTCCCTGCTTTGGTTCTTTGTCCAAATTCCTTTGCTTTGGATTCTGTTTTCGACATTTTCTTCTCCTTTGACTTACCCTTGCCATGTTATTCAAGACTCTCTACCTGCAGGTTTCTAGAATGGTATGTTTGCTATTTCTTATTAGGTTGTTATTTTTGCTTTTGCTGTAGGATTGTCATATCTTGTTGTCTTTGGTTTTGGATAGCACCTCTTTGTTGTCACAGGCATCATAACCTTGGTTGGTTATCAGCTTTGTTTAGCATTGGTTGCTATTTGAGGTAGTTTACCCTGCTTTGGTTCTCTGTCCAAATTCCTTTGCTTTGGTTCTGTTTTTGACATTTTCTTCTCCTGTCTTACCTTTGCCATGTTGCTCAAGACTCTCTACCTACAGGTTTCTGGATTCTTTATCTCTGTTACATGTTTCCCCACTCTAATGCCTTCCAGGAAAATTTCAGGAAAATTTGAGATGGAGAGTCATGGTTTTTGGTTCTGATCCTGCAGGAAGACGCCCCCTGCATCTCTGTTGGGTAGTTCCTCTTTTCTTATGCATTATGCAAAGGGGTCTAGTGACAGGAATATATGTTTTTGAAGAGTTTCGAGTGGTGACAAAAGCAATAGAGATATGAATCCTAGATTCCAAGACTACTTCCATATGAAGATCACTTTGTATGCTCATGACATTAGTTTCTTTTCATATGGTGGTACAAGTACAACTAGGTGGTTTGACATCTGGTTCTTGAATTGGCTCAGCATGGGACCGTGGATCAGTTGTCTTTTCTTACAGCTCCAAATGGTGGAAAGTGGTTCACCAGATATGAGAAAGGCACAGGTGCCTCTTGATTCTACTGTTCACATGCCCATATCTATAGAAACCATATTCAAAACCTTCCTTTAAGATCACTTTGCACTAGATCATGCTTCCTGTGCATTAGCAGTTACTGGTATTTTGGCTTATGATTTCCATGGTAATGCATTGCTCTTGCAGTCTATCGTTCAATATCCAAATCAAACACAGTTTGATTTGTCTCCTTTTAAACTTCAGTGGCTCACCATAGACAGCTTGAACCTTCAAATTTGCTATCTTCAATGTTGCAGTAACCTGAGTTCTTTCTTAACTGGAAATGGGTGGGCAGTCCTCTTTAGAAGCAAAGAATCTTAGCAATTTAATATTTCAGGTGTAGGCTTAGGAGTCTTGAATTCCATCAATTCCACTTTGGATACTCTATCTTCCAAGCTGTTGCTCCCTAATTTCTCCATGCATTACTTTTATGAAGGCATGGACATTTTTACCAAAATCAAGAACAATACACATCATTTGTTAGAATTTAAGGGCTAGTTATATTAAAAAAGCATAGTACATGCTGGCTTAAAAAAGTAAGCCAGCGCTATGTTAATTGCAGCTCCAATAGCATATATAAATTGAATTACCATCATTGATGCTACCAAATTGCCGTTTTCTGCAAATTTGGGTGAAGCTTATAGCCCTTCCTAGTGTGTCAATCTTATTTTATATTTTTATTTGTAAATTTGAGAATAAACAGAGCAATTCACGATGGTTATATATTTTTTGTATTTTTTAATATTGCATTTTTTCCCTAAAATTTTCTGGGCCAAGTTTCCTTGCTGTAATGGTTTTGGAAACCCATACCTATTTCCAAGATTCACTTAGCTTAGTTTAAAATACATGTAGCTTTTATTTGGAACATCTTCTCCATAGAATTTGAGCTCAATCTCTCATACTTTTCTTTTTGTCTCCTTTTAGAGGGAACTGGTTGAGAAGTTGCTCCAAGAATCCTCCCAATCCCATGCCATAATTTGTGATAACCTAAAGAAGGCGTATTCAGGAAATGATGGTAACTCTGAGAAGTATGCAGTTCGTGGTTTGTCACTTGCTGTGCCATGAGGAGAGTGTTTTGGTATGCTTGGACCCAATGGTGCTGGGAAAACCACCTCTATAAACATGGTAAGGACATCTTAATTATTCTGCATCTTAAAACTTTTTAAATTTTCATGTCCCACATACTCTTTGATTGTCACTCCACAGTCATCTTCTATGCATTCATTTTGTAAGGATGTGTACTCTCAAACATACAAAGTTCTTTTTCTTCCAATCGTATCTGATGTTCACTAATGTATTTTATTTCTGATCTACCATATGTTTCAAAACTCATTGATTCATGGTTCCTCTAATGGTTTGTACATGAACTTTAGTATTTTGTTATAGTCATTGAGTTGCAGTTTGCTCTCTTAAAATTTAAGACCTTAACACACTTTGTTCTGAAGATTTGACAAGAACTCTAGTGTTTACAAGGTCATTGTAAACATTCTCTTTCAAAAATCTAGTTGGCTAGGCATATTTTTATTCTGAAATTTTAAGAGTAATGTTATTCAGGCCGTTTGGTAGCCATTGTAATTTGTCATTGCTTTAAGGTCATCAAGGTCATCTGGTAATTATATCGTTATAGGCTTTTTACAGCCATCTATTCAGGTAGGTTATTTCTGTTGCTATTTCTCAGTAGTTTATTTTTCTGGAAAATTATGTCGGTTTGGCATACTGTCTCCTGAGTCCTTTTCACCTTCTAAATTATTGGTTATATAGAGTTTAGAGGTATGAATTATGAAACTTGGAAATGTGAACAATAGAATTGTTAAACTAACATTTTCTCAATGTTCAGAGAAAATATTATTGATGGATACCTGTCCAAGTACAGACTATTTAGAAGTTTATTGATTCCGTAATTTCTCAGATGATTCAAATGAACTGGTTCAGCTTACACCCCCATATAAAGTATTATTTGGAGATATGAAAGAAAACCTTTATGTAAGGAAGTGCCATAGAAACACACATACATAATACCTTGAAATGTGTAGGCTTTTCAGAACAAATATGACTGAAAATGGCATTTCAGAACAAATATATAGGTGATGATTCTCGGAATCAATTATGGAAATTCCCGAAGTTAAAGAGATCAGCAGAAAAAACCCAGTGAGCACGGGAATCATGAAAAATAGTGACAGAAGTGTGTCAACCATTACAAATAGAACTCTGTAAAATATGAATTTTATGAGTGCAAATATTAAGAATAATGATAACACTGGGATAATTGTGTCAGTGAATCTGTCAACCCTTGTTAACCAGTATTGTGTCAGTGAGTGTGTCAACCCCTGTTAACCAGTATGTTGACACACTCATTGACAATATTCAGGAAAAATATTATCCCCAATCAA
>LPNX010243010.1:259916-281347 GCA_001517045.1 Pseudotsuga menziesii | reverse complement strand
AAAAATATGATCAACTAGCGGATATTGATGGAGGACTAACTGAAGATCATAAACAGTGTAAACAACTACTACCTATGTTCTTAATTTTGTCATCCCAGTATTGTTCTTGATCCTTCTTTGATGTAACCTGCAACCATGGATATGGGTGAGGAAATGGAAGCATAATATTCTACTAGAATTGGAAAGGCAAGTTATGATCAATTATTTTGAACTCTCCATAATCTGGGTACCTCTTGTAAGAATTCTGCAGTGCCCTTTCTTTCAGGGCATTTGAATACACAGCTTTCAAAAAATTCCAGGATATTTTCCCTGGGTCCATGGTAGACAATCTGACCCTCTGATAAGAGTATTATGTCATCAAAGAGATCAAATATTTCTGGTGCTGGCTGCAACAGAGACATGAGTATTGTTGCATCCATGAGATTGGTGAAGTGCTGCAGGCATTTCACAATCTGATAGGTGGTAGAACTATCCAGCCCGGTTGATATCTCATCCATGAAGAGAGTCTTTGTAGGTCCAACAATTATATCCCCTGGAAAAACGGAAATTTTGAGAATTATTATAAAACTATAATGATTTTCAGTCATCAAAATGACATCTATACTTAATTACACAACTGTAATCTGTTCAGAGGAATTTTCAAGCATACCAGTTGTGACACGCTTCTTTTGCCCACCAGATATTCCTCTTTGCATGTCATTTCCAACTATTGTATCTCTGCAAACATCTAAGCCCAGAATCTGTTTAGACACAGATCCTAAATCAATGAACCCCAGCATCTCCTCTAATACATATATCTATTTATTTAAAGCTTTGAATTATAGGCTATAGCTAGATTGGTCTCCATGCATTTAACTTAAGGATGTAGTCAGTCTGGAGGCCACTCTTCAGACCTTCCATTTGCTGTTGCCTGCAGAAAACATGCAACCATACAATCAAAGAACCAAAATGATATCAATAAGCATAGTGCCTAAGCTGTGTAACAAATTAGAATATATCAAGATCTTCTCTAAGAAAGTGGCCCATAATCATTTGAACTTACTTTCATGAATAGATCAATGTATGCTTCTGGAAAAATCCCAGCTTGCTTCTCCCTTCTAGAGAGCTCGACAAGCAGCTCTGCATCAAGAAGAGTATGCCAACAAGCATACTAGTCAATAAACACTTCCAACTGTGATCCAGAGCACTAATTAACTAGGTGAATTGTAAATCTTGTGGATTGAAATTTGGCTATCTATTGCCCACCGAATCTGTCACCAATGCCTTGACATCTAGTAGAGAAATCCAATGTTTCTCTAACTATCATTTCTCCAACATGTAAGTCATGCTGGCTTATGTAAGCAGATGTTTTTTGAGGGACAAATTCATCCAGTTTATGGCCGTTGTATGTAATTTCTCCCCTCACCTGATCATTCAAAAATAAAAAAGTAAATACCTTGTTTTATTGATGAAATATTATATAACATACCTGCACAATCCTAAGGATAGGAAAAGGCTCTAACCTTCAAGCCAGGGTCCAATTTTGCAGCCAAAGCTAGGAACAATGTTGTCTTTCCCGATCCAGGGGGACCCAATAACAAAGTCATTCTGCATTATCAATAAAAGGATACATTAGAGGAAATTTCAACTCAAAATGGGCCTTTTAACTTTTATTTAAATTCCATGTCATCATGTGTTAGCGAATGAAATTGCTTTAAATTTGAAATACCGTATAGGTCTTAAACACTTTTTTAATATAAATTTGGGGATAGGTATCATAAAAAAACTACTTTTTTGTTTGTATTTTTGACATATCTCCCCGTGTTTTTACTCAAATTTCGATCGGGAGAGCTCGTTGGATGCGGAATTAAATTCTGCATCCAATGAGTACCCACTCGGCATACTTTTGATGGACCCCTCTATCCCAAAAACAAGAAATACCTGAAAAATGGAATGATGATGTCATCATTCCATTTTTCAGGTATTTCTTGTTTTTGGGATAGCGGGGTCCATCAAAAGTATGCCGAGTGGGTACTCGTTGGATGCGGAATTTAGTTCCGCATCCAACGAGCTCTCCCAATCGAAATTTGAGTAAAAACACGGAGATATATGTCAAAAATACAAACAAAAAAGTATAGTTTTCTTTTCTTCCTCCAAAATTAATAAATATTATTTTATTATTTTAACTATTATTTTATTAATTCATTTTAGGAGGCCCATTTTGAGTTGAAATTTCCTCTAATGTGTTGTAAGCATTTATCAATGTTTCCCACAAGACCTTTCAGGACTAGCCATTTTTAACGGCGGCAAATACGACATTTCAGCATCAGGGGAAATTTGATATAGACAAACAGAAATTGCATTAAAAATTCTGTATAATGTTGTGATTTCAATAAAAACAGTATTTTTTTTCAGAGCAGCAGCATATTACTTAGACGGTTTGAGGACTTCGCTTGCTTCGTTCAGAATTGTGAGATTTATTTTCTTTGTTAGTGTCAGTCCAACAATGCCGAACAAGTATTGCAAACAGTTTTTGGTGACGTAGCTGCAGGAAAACCATTGCTCAACAGCGGACAGCTAGTTCCAGGTCAGATTCTATAAAATCTGTAGTTTTCTTTTGCATTGATATCTGTAAATTTGTACAAATCTGTAGTTTTCTTTTGCATTCATATCTATAAATTTGTAGTTGAACTTGCGACAGTTACCTAGATTTAGAACTTTAGGATGTTCGGTTGTGGACTGGATTACTCTTGTAACCAATATTGTTTTCGCACTGTGGAAACTTCTGGTTTGGCTTCAACATTACTAGGTTAATTATGCAGATAGTATAATTTTCATCCTATCAAACATGAACTGTTCAGTTTTTTGCCATTGGAAATTGGTGAGACCAGTCTTATTCTACATTATACTAGAATTACTCTAGCTATTGACTTACATTTTTGTGTGGAGAAATACTTCTTAAAGTCTCTTTGGTCATTGTTTCTATTGACAATGACCTGTCTTCCGAAAATGTCATTATTTATAGAAGCTGAACTTCCTACATCGTGTTGGATATCGGGTTATATGTAGTGTTTCCCCATCTCTCTTTAAGGTTGCTATAATGTGCATGCCCATACTCAGACAAGTATTCTAGGTTCAACTTCCTCTAGTGTGACTGCTTTCATCATGGACATTATTGATCTTTGTCTCTTTCCTGGTTCAGTGGTGCCAGAAAGTTTACTCAGAAAATGAGCACTATATAGGTGTATGGTAGAACATAATTGCATTATAAACAACGTATTTGCAATATTGGTGAAAATATGTGCCCAAGAGCACTGACATGTTCTTCATTAATTTGGTGACAGGCTTCTTTGTAAATGCCTGAGAGATTGAGATGCTTTTGGGACTTGATTTCATTTTGTTTGTAACTTTATATAAATTTGACATTTGTCAAGGATCCAAATTTTGCAA
Source organism: Pseudotsuga menziesii (assembly GCA_001517045.1). Classification (NCBI taxonomy): domain Eukaryota; kingdom Viridiplantae; phylum Streptophyta; class Pinopsida; order Pinales; family Pinaceae; genus Pseudotsuga; species Pseudotsuga menziesii. The sequence goes on along the minus strand of LPNX010243010.1, from coordinate 277,918 downwards.
GCTACTTTTGATGTGATATTTTCCTTTTCCATTCACCTGTGCTTAGGTTGGGCCACACTTCTGAAGTCTCTGTTTTGGGAGATGAACTGCATTACGGTCTTGCTATTATTATGGTAATGTAAAGTGTGGAATATAATTGGATATTCTATCATTGAGGTCTAATGTAAGTAATTTAGGGTTGTTAACCTTGACATGGCCAACATTTATTGGATTTACATGTGGTCTTTGACCCACATAACAAGGATAGGTTTGAGGATAAGGACTTGTGTGCCTTTTGTGTACCACCTCAACCATGGAAACAAGAAAGTAAAAGAGAAAATGAGCAAAATAATGCATAAAGGATCCAAGTTAGGGAAAATGGAAAAAAATAGTGGGGGTTCAATGTATAATGCACATAAATGATTAAAAAAAATCAAGGATGTTTCCCTTGACTCACGCTACAGACACAACGGAGTATCACCCCTTAACTCCTATAGTTCCCCCATAATTTTTGTAAAACCATGAATTTACATTGAGTTAATAATGGAAACTTTGGGAGAACAAATTATATTACACTTGGTGTATGAAATCTTTGTTGTGGGCATTTATAGGGACTTCACTCTTACTGACAGCGATTGCAGGCACTCTGCCCCAGCTAGAAGCAATTCCTGTGCCTCCACTATTGAAATGTAATTGTGGGGTTCTCTCCCTTGCCCACAATGTTGGTGGGATCTCTGCTTTCTGCAAGCTCTCTTGCAGATGTGCTCTGTGATATTTCACCCATGAATTTGTCCTACTGAAATCCCTTCGTATCGTTCCCTTCACAGCTAGTTTGCCTCCATTGCAGACCTCTATTTTCTATAAATCTCCTTGCAGATCTGCATCAACAACTTTGCAAGGCTTTTCCCTTCACAACAGACTAGCAACCTTTACACCTGTCATTTGATTGCTCCCATGTGTTATTTGTACAAACGTCCATCTTCTTGAGTGCTTCCAGTCATTACATAGTAATATTTATAGGCCTTGTGGCATGATGTCACAGTGTAATTTGATCTATTCTTCAATTTGGGAGTGTCTCTCTCTTATTAGGGATTGAGAGTGTTGCTGGCATACTTTCTTTTGAAATACAATTAAGAGATATAATTGCTCTCTTTTGTAGTACTTTTCTGAAATATTATTGCTGCATGTGCTATTTCTGTTGTTATTTGTAAGTTTTCTGTCTGGAGTGAAATAATGTATTGAAAATTTCAAAATGAAGGGATATTATTGTCTTTTTAGTTCATTATTTTGATTTGTTTTCACCTCTGCAGATAGTATATTTTTTGGGGGCAAATTGTTACCAATAGCTGCAAGCAACCCTTTGGAAATGGTGCAGTCCTATCATGAATTTGTCTATTTGCATAAATTGATTACTGAAGTTGTCGTTAATTTTTTATCTTTGTTTATTAGCTTCCTCCTTGCAGAAATTTACAAAGACAATTTTCGAAACACCAGTGCATATATATTTTTTTCAATACATGTAGGAATGTAGAGGTGTATGTGCCTTTTAGTTATTTTGGGAGTTTGTATCCTAGTTACATTTGCTTGTTTGCATATTACCATGAATGCATTTTTAAACATTTCTCAAATTGAATGCCATATTTCTCTTATGTCCTTTCTGACACACCTTGATCTTAGTACCAGTCTTTAATGCATTGCTTTGTTGTAACTTGGAAGCAACATATTTAATTTTTCTCTGTTACATCATCTTTATTTATGCTTCTATTTTGTACTGTTTAGGCAGGTTTATTTGGAAATATGCAAGGTCTTTATGAAACAGTGAAGAAAGCCCAAATGGTTGTCCAAGTGGAGGCAGTTCGTGTACAGAAAGAGCTCGCTGCGTATGTGCTCTCTGCCCTTTTGCATAAGCAATTATGATATTTTTTTGTTGCTTCAGACTGATTTGAGAACTTTAAACATACTGAGGCTACCAATAACATTTTGCGCAAGTATTTTGAAGCATGCTGTGGTAGCCATCGACATATTGATTTAAGTACATTAAAGCATATCGAGTCAGCCATCACATATTTGTCATTGTGCAGTGCAGAGTTTGATGGTTACTGTGAAGGAGAGCTAATCAAGGTAGGATAGTTGTTCATTGTTCTATTTTCTGTTCACTTTTAAGTTTTATGTACAGTAATAAAGAAATACTCTGTAGGATGCTGGTCAAGAAACTGGCTAACTCGTATACGGTAGATTTTGGCTATGTCTATAGTGGATTTTAGCTATGTTTATTGTCAACAGATTTGTCATTTTTGTTGTTGGTGTCCATTTAATTTGGATAGCATCATAGCATAGGCATATCTGTAATTATTATGGATCTTGTTTCTTCTGTTAGGAATCATAATATTTTTAAGCCTGGTGTTTTTGCTTTAACAACTGGTAGCTTAGTTAGTAGAAACTTATAGTGGAACTTTGTATGAATTTCTTGGTTACTTACTGCATCCATCAACACAATGATCATGATGTAAAGTTAAGTGTTGTTAATAGTTTAAATTTCTCAAGGACCCTTGGTTCCTCCTCCAGGTATGCTGGTATAAGTCATAGGATATTTACAGTCAATAGATTCACAATATTTTAAGTTGATAGTGCCTAGTGTGGCAACTGGAGCTGTTATAGGTAAGAAGCGAAGCACCATCAAGAGCTTCGAAAACACTCCAGGGATCTCTTCAGTCAAATTGTCCGTCGGAAGACTTGAAATACGCAGAGAATCAGAGAAAGCTATACAGGGCGTAGTCTCTGCAATAGAACGCCTGCTATGCGATGTTGTTTCCAGAAGTAAGGGATACCATCCTCACTTTTTTATCACCTATTTATGTAAGTCTCTTGCAGATCCGCTCCTACCTATGCATAAAATTTGTTTTGAAAAGTTTGTGGGAGATATCTTCCCGGACTGTAGAGTTTCCACGGATAGATCATATTTCTATCTTAAAACTGGAGCGATATGTGAGGAGGTGTCTGGAGCGGAGTCGGGGTCATCGATCAGTAAATTATCTTATGATATGGACTATCTGTCTGCTCAGTTTTCAAGTATGATGGGTATTTCTGAATCTGTCTTATCTTCACATTGGGACTTTTCTGCTTATAAAACCACAGTGATTTCATGCCTTCAGTCCCTCCGCTCAACGACCGAGCACAAGACAATTAAATTGGTTATTCGATTTGGAAAGCAACTTTATGATATTGGGCCTAATTTATCTCAATCAGTTGAGAGTGGAGATTTCATTTCAGTGTCAGGCCTGCAGAAACTCAACGTGGAAAGGAAGCTGAAATCTTTCTTTTCCACTGCATGTTCTGATACTTTCATAAGAGATGTGAGGCTTCACCTAGTATGCCTTCAGTACGAGAAGGTTTCCACTGCAAAGAAAATTAGTCTCCATGTGGCGGATCTGGTAGAAGAGCATGTGCTGCAATATAATGTGTCAGTACGTTGTGGCCCCGGTAAGGAAGTTCCTGTGTCAATCTCTACCAAACCCAAATTGTCGACAATTGCTGCTGTGCACAATATTTTTTTTAAAAAAAATTTCAGTAAGCATCGCTTAAGCGACGCTTTCAGCTGTCGCTTATCCGACGATTTTTCTAGATATCCGTTGCTTATCCGATGGTTGTAGACGTCTCTTTTTCGATGTTTTTTTAATATCCGTCGCTTATCCGACGGTCCTTCTGTCGCTTAACCGACGGCATGTAGGTTATTTTCTTAAAAAACTTTCACTACCGTCGAAGATATTTCGTCGCTTAACCAATGCTTTAAATTTAACCGACGGTTACATAGGTGTCGCTTAACCAACGGTTACTTAAGTGTCGCTTGCCCGACGACAAGTTTTCGATGCTTAAAAAAAATCAAAGTGTCGTACATGCGACAGGGAAGTGTCGAAAATCCGACATGACGGTCATCGAATTTTTGGTCAAAATGTAGTAGTGATTGAAAAGCACTGTATCATTATCGCATATGCGATATATCATAGGTGCGTTATATCGCATATGCGATATGTGTTGTATACAAAATGTTGGGTTGCATGCTATGGGCCAGGTTTACTGTATCAAAAGACATAATTCATCTCAACCCATGCACAGAGAACTGTTCAACGTGCAATTTTTAATCATTACTTACATAATTCCATAGTTTTGTACAGGTTTGGGTGGATTTCAATGGGGAATGTACGTAATAGAGGTCAAAAGTCAGCAAGGAAGGTGCTTACACTAGAAGAAGCAGAAAAGAAAAAAGAAAAAAGAGGGAAGATTCAAGAAATCATCGGCGTTCATTACATGAGCAAATAGCTCCCATTCCCCCTCAATAGATACCTAATGTAGAGGCTGAGGAATATAATGCAACATTAAAGGAAGCTGGTTATACAGAAGTTGATATTATTGATCCATTAGTAAACGGACAATCTTGTGAAGAGTTCAATAATTATGTTACTCCCAATGCAAATGTGACTCAGCAACAACCATGGTCAGTGGTTCAATCTCCTAATCGAAGTTGTCAGCCTGTAGTGGATGTAAACGTCACTCCAGCATTTCAAACGACAACAAATTTTTCATCAAAACTAAAGAGAACTCCTAAACAAATACAAGTGGACGAGAGCGGATTGACTTCCATGGAAGGTAAGGTGGCTAAACGCACTATCCTTCGTCATTGTTCTCAAATAATGAAACAATATTTTGATAACAAATCCGAAGCCGGTAAATGCCAATTGTTTTTAGCTTTGCTTAAATCTAGAAATATGGCAACTGTTAGAAGAAATTTAGGCATAACAACAAAGAAGAATATCGAATCTAGTAATCACATTGTTAAATCTCTTGTTGCTGCATTCACATTGATTGGTAAAAAAACTCGTTCACAAGACTGTAATGTGGGTCGTCATGTATTGGCTGAATCAATCATATGTAGATCCACAAGACAACATCATTTACTTAAATGCACATCACAAATTGTGCCTTTACATCCAAAGACACTTAAAAAATATTCAGTAACAAGAGACAACCTTGATGTAGAGGGACAAATGGAAACATTATGGGCGTATAGCTGTAGGTTGCCCCACAAAGACATGAAGTTAGTCAAAGCAGTGAAGGGCCTAGTTCAAACGTTTTGGCATGATAACACTAGGCCTTCTTCTAACACAAATGATGTGTTAAAACATTTTAGGGGTTCTAGAAACAATGAACCTCATGTTAAACATTATCTTGACATGACACAAACTCAACTGTTCGGGATGTTTAAATTTGCCCACGTAGAGCTAAGGCTCGGGAAAAGATCTTTTGAAAAATGCAAGCCTTGGTATGTTAGAATCAATACCATCTGGAACACTTGTTGTTGTAGATACCACATAGAGTTTTACCTATATTACCATACATTTGCACATATACGTCATTTTTTGCACCCTAACCATGTGCAGGAATGCTCAAGTACAGTACTGCCAATGTCATCCAAAGATTTCATCAATACCATAATGTGTTTGAGGCAAGATGGGAAGACACATTACTTAAAACAATGTGTAGATGGTTCTTGCAACAATTGTGGTGGGATATCATTATGGTCTGATTGCATCCATGAAAGTGAGGATCAAGCGTTCGGGAATGCAATTGTTGAGAAGGAGAACTATCAGTATGAGACATATTAGCTACATGATGGGAAAGAAAGCAGGAAGATTAAATTGGTGACTTCATAGGTAAATTGTTGAATATCGACATATTAATATTCATGTACATGGTCATCATATATGTGGTTTATTGACATATTAATATTCATGTACCAAGTGGGAGAATGTGATTTTATTCTAGGGTTTTTTGGAAAGATCCAATAGTACATTCAACATGTCGATATGGCATGGTGGCAAGATGAGCAATTCAAAATATGTCGGGACACCTTCCCTATCGGAGTAATACTATCAGTGGTTGATTTTACGGAAAATTACACCCTCCAAACACAAAATGAAATTCAAAGTCAATAATATCACTTAGAGCAGGTGAGCATAATGGTGCATATCATTTATCGACACGAGCAAGATAGCAATGAACAAAAACATGTGATACTAAAAGAAAGTCACTTCTACATAAGTGAAAACCGAACCCATGATAGCCATTACCTGCAACATTTCTTTAAATTATTCTATGATCATGTGATAGCTATGGATATACCATTTCATCGTCATTTCATTTGGTCATATGGTTGTGTTCGACAGTTCAAGAATGCATGTGTATTTGAATGGTTGTGTTTGTTGCACATAAAATACAAGGTGCAACATGTATGGAACTACTTTGAAACTGGTCATGGAAAAGGAGAGCATGATGGTGCTGGTGCATGCATTAAAACTGCCCTTTGAAGGGAAGAGATGAAGTTTACAGGTGCTCACCTTCGAGACACTTCATCTATAGTCGAATGGTGTGCATCTGTCATGGGAGAACAAGAAACAAGGAAACACTTAGTGCGAATAATATTATGGGAGGTGACAAATGTGGACCAATCATAAACACATCAGGTGAACATAGTGCGTGGAACTCGACAGTTTCATTCAATTAGAAGCTCAGACAAATTGGCCCTACAAATTTGGACAAGATTGAAGGCTTTCTTTTGTAGTTCCTATAGCATCGGTGAATCGGATGATTGTGAGCATATGAATACCATTGATACATGGGATCAAGTGACACTTAGCACCAATTTCAACAGGGTTAATGACATAGACCATTTGGAAGATGATCAGACAGATATTTCTACAGACTATGACCACATATCTGATCTCATACAAGCAGGTACATGAGTAGTACCTAAGTAAGAAAATCCATTTATGTATTGTTTACTCGACCTATGTAGAATTTAATTTATTTATAAATTATAAATGCAAGACCTTATTTAAAAAATGTATTGTTAACTCAACCTATTTCCTTTCACAGGTCAGATATATGTAGTGGCTGCCGCAAAAATTAATGAATGGGGTTCTGACTATTGGTTGGCACATTGCTTAGAGGGGAAACAAACCATTCTTGAACCTATTACAGATGATGAAAATATTGAATTCCCAACCGGCTCGATGGTTATAAAAGGGGAGTACTTGACACTTACAGCACAACAAAAAAGGAAGGGTGGGTATGTATATCAAGATTATAGACCAGGAGCTATTGTATACCACTTCAACAACCTAGTAGTTGGTATAAACATCAAGTTACATACACTTGGTCACAAAAATAGGTCACATGTACGATACTTGCTACCTCATATAGAGCACAAAAGATTGATGGACACCATTAGCACCAGAGATGATCCGGATGGCCTACTTGTATGAGGGCATTGTCAGGTGCAATATTTAACATTTAAAGTTAATTCTTAAGAACAATTTCAATTATTTATCCTTTCTTTATTCCCAATGTAATAAACCTATGATTGACAGATACCATTCACAGACATAATATTATTCAGAGGATAATGGGCAGTATAAACACGATCGTACAACCTCGGGTGAGTTATCTAGAGATCATGTTTGCACATTTTCATTGGGTTCTCTTTTCTCTCTTATGATGTTACTAATGTCTAGCCTTTCGTGTTCCTAGGATACAAACACCATCTACAGCACATTAGAGGTGCCAAGAATGGTGCCCTTAGACACCAACAAATAGAGTTCGGAAAATAACAAGCTCTCAAGTTGTTGAAATTTACATTTCTTGATGTTTTTAGTTTAGTATACATTTAATTACATTTCCATGTACAAATCGGAAACCAAATAGGCTTACATGATCACCAATACTTTCATGCACCAACTAGGCTTTCATGAACACCAATTTGCATGCACCAACTAGGGTTGACAAGGTATGAGATGGAACTAGGGTTTAGTGAGCAATTTGCAAGTTAAGAGAGGGAACTAGAAACACATGGCCATGTACAAATCAGAAACCAACTAGGCTTTCATGAACACCACTTTGCATGCTATCACTAGGGTTGACAAATAATGAGATGGATTAGGGTTTAGTGAGCAATTTACAAGTTAAGAGAGGGAACTAGAAATACATGATCACCAATACTTGCATGCACCAACTAGGCTTTCATGCACACCAATTTGCATGCTATCACTAGGGTTGACAAATAATGAGATGGAACTAGGGTTTACTTCAAGCAATTTACAAGTTAAGAGAGGAAAGTTAGAAACACATGGCCATGTAGAAATCAGAAACCAACTAGGCTTTCATGAACACCACTTTGCATGCTATCACTAGGGTTGACAAATAATGAGATGGAATAGGGTTTAGTGAGCAATTTACAAGTTAGGAGAGGGAACTAGAAACACATGATCACCAATACTTGCATGCACTGACTAGGCTTTCATGAACACCAATTTTCATGCACCAACTAGGGTTGACAAGGTATGAGACGGAACTAGGGTTTAGTGAGCAATTTACAAGTTAGGAGAGGGGACTAGAAACACATGATCACCAATACTTGCATGCACCAACTAGGCTTTCATGAACACCAATTTGCATGCTATCACTAGGGTTGACGAATAATGAGATGGATTAGGGTTTAGTGAGAAATTTACAAGTTAAGAGAGGGAACTAGAAATGCATGGACATGTACAAATTGGAAACCAACTAGGCTTTCATGAACACCAATTTGCATGCTATCACTAGGATTGACAAATAATGAGATGGAACTAGGGTTTACTTCAAGCAATTTACAAGTTAAGAGAGGGAACTAGAAACATAGGCCATGTACAAATCGGAAACCAACTAGGCTTTCATGAACACCACTTTGCATGCTATCACTAAGGTTGACAAATAATGAGATGGATTAGGGTTTAGTGAGAAATTTACAAGTTAAGAGAGGGAACTAGAAAAAGATGATCACCAATACTTGCATGCACCAACTAGGCTTTCATGAAGACCAATTTGCATGCTATCACTAGGATTGACAAATAATGAGATGGGTTAGGGTTTAGTGAGCAATTTAAAAGTTAAGAGAGGGAACTAGAAACACATAATCACCAATACTTGCATGCACCAACTAGGCTTTCATGAACACCAATTTTCTTGCATCAACTAGGGTTGACAAGGTATGAGATGGAACTAGGGTTTAGTGAGCAATTTACAAGTTAGGAGAGGGAACTAGAAACACATGGTCACCAATACATACATGCACCAATTAGGCTTTCATGAACACCAATTTGCATGCACCAACTAGGGTTGACAAGGTATGAGATGGAACTAGGGTTTAGTGAGAAATTTACAAGTTAAGAGAGGGAACTAGAAACACATGATCACCAATACTTGCATGCACCAACTAGGATTTCATGAACACCAATTTACATGCTATCACTAGGGTTGACAAATAATGAGATGGATTAGGGTTTAGTGAGTAATTTACAAGTTAAGAGAGGGAACTAGAAACACATGGACATGTACAAATCAGAAACCAACTAGGCTAAATGCTAAGCTCTCAAACTGCAGAGATGGTCTAATTTTCCATTTGAACAATGGAAGACATAGACGATATTTAAGCACTTCTTTGTGTGATGGATTTAGGTGAATATAAGGCGGTTTTAGCACCTTGTATTACACTTGACATCATGTGATATGAGGCACTCAAATCGCCCCCATATTCATCGGAATATTGGGCATGGGCATGGATGGGCATGGGCATGGACATCCTGCTAATCAACAAAAAGAGGCAAGAATCATGGTCTTTCTAATTGGAATATAAACTCTTTAACCATGTTATAAGGTTATGACTTCAAATTTGGAGCATGTGCAGGCTCAAACATTGCTCCAACTCAGAGAAAGAAGAAATACTACTCGTAATTCAAAATGGGAAGGTCACTGAAAGTTGAAGGTGAAAATACCTTTAAAACAAAACCCTAATATTGGGTAACAGAAACAAAAATCAGGCAGAGAGAAAGAAAACGTTTATGAAATAAATCAAGGCATGGTTACCTGAGAATGTTAACCTTTCAGTTGGATTAGCCTTCAAGTTCACCTCTCTTGTTGGCCTCACATGGATATACCATGGGCAATAGAGATTAGTGGGACCATATGAATTATAGCGTGGTTTCGATTTCCTTTAAAGTCTACTTGAGCACATGTCATTTTTCGATCAACATGTCTTGATTGTAGCTCCATGCTATATGACACAAATTCCATTTTCAAATGGTTGAAAACTTTTCTATTTACGTGTATCAAAAAATCATTAATGACTAAATCCATGTTCTGCGTTGACCTCCTTGTTGTTGCTGCAACATCCGCAAAAAAAAATTACATTTTGTTAGGACCCCTTTTTGAAAAATTTAGTTTGCCTCCTATGCATTTTTTCTTGAGATCCAGCAATTGTTTTGTTTATCATGAGGAAAAGTCTTGAGATCTTTGAGTTTTTTATCAAGGTAGAAAGTGGGTTTTAGATCCACCACGGCGGATGGTTTTCCAAGTTCTGAGTCGCTATAGTGGGTATCTTTTCATCTCAGAGCCGCTATGGTTGGTGATTTGCTGATTTGATATCGAAAGATTTTCTGATTTTGTTCATCCCGTTACAGCGGAGACTTCCTGATTTTCAAGCTGCTTTAGTGGAGCACTTAGCCGCAACAGTGGGTTTATTTTCATTTTTGGTATCGGATATCTTTATGATATTTTTATTCCTGCTACGACAGGTGGTTCTTGGTCTTAGAGCCGCTATAGCAGAAATATTTTCTATTATGAGCCGCAACAACCAATGAATTTTCATTTTTGCTGGTGGGTAAGCCTCCGTTAATGTTTTTCGTCACAACGGATCCTTTTTTGACTCCTAGCCCCTTCGAAGGTTATTCTTTTCTTCACCTCTTGGTTTGATTACCACTACGACAGAGGATTATTTTGGTTCATGCTGCTAGGGCGGAGGGGGAGTAATTTTTAATATCGAAACTTCTTCCAATTTCATTGCCCACTGGTATCGGGTGGTGATCTTATTGTTCTACCGCAATGGCGGGCCAGTCTCCAGCTTGTTTGCGGTAAATGTGTCGATCGATGAAACCTGCTATAGCGGAAAGGTTTCCATTGCTAAGCCACTACAACGAAAATATGTCTCGACTATTGCCCGATTCCTGTGATCGTCGGAGCCACAACATGGTTTGAGTGTAAATTTTGGAGTCCTTAGTTGGTGTTGCGGCTGCGTTTGGAGTGTAGGGAGCTGCCATTGTCGGGGACGAGTGTAGGATGAGTTATCGTTTTCTCTGATGCATGCGTTTTGGCACCAACGACGTTTGTCCATGCCAGTGTGATTTAAATGTTTTACCTACCACATTGAAGGATTTTTTGACAACAGTTGCCTATTTATACACGTGAAGCAGATTTTTTACCAACCATTCTTATGGTGAAAAGTTGAAGGTGTTGTGGTGATTTCGATTAGTGGATCTTGCTTGCGGAGCTTATGTGGCATCATTACTTAGTATCTCTACTATGTGTGCACTGCTAGGTAGGCTTCCATCCTTTGTTTTGGTTGGACAAGTTAAATAGGTTTTTTGAGTTGTCATGGGTAGTTCTCCCAAGAGGAATGAGATAGTTTGGTCGTGAGTTTAAAAGGGGGGGGTTTCCCATTTTATTTTTAAGTATCACTGTTTCCTGTTAGAGTTAGGGCTTTCCCTCACTGCCATTTTTTCTCTCATAACCTCACCACAGTTTGACCATAGAAGTTTTTCCTGCAGTCTCCTAGGTTATTACGTTTATCTACACGCCCGAGTTTCCCGCCGACATGGAGCAGGTTGAATGCTCACCTTCAGGCATTTTTAGGCTTCATTAGTCTCCAGTCTTAACAAAACCCTACAGGTTTCAGGGCTATATTTTTTGGTCGATGGATGTTAGACACAAAGATGGGAATCTAGGGCATCTCCGCCCTGAGCATTGGAGCGTGTCTTTGCACCGTGAAGCTTACCAAATGTTTGGGCCATAGCATAGAAAAGCCTCACCATAGTTTAGTTAGGTTTTCTCCTCTAGGGTACAGAGGCTGAATTTTGCCTAGGTCTAGAAATATTTTTCCAAGCTTTGACCCACAAACCTGCGTTGTTTGTCTTCTGCAAGATAATGGCTAAAGAAATCGGGGTATACAAATGTTGGTGATTGTTGGACAGTTTACTTAGCATATCGTATCTGTTTTAATGCATAAATTTGTCTAAGGATGTGATCACTGAACTCATTATGGTTTTTATAGTTAACACCCGATGACATGATGAAGAAAGAGAAGAAGAAAGCTAAGATTGTCGACTATGATTCAGACATTGAAGTTGTAGAAGAGAAACCTGCACCGATGATAGAAATTATTTATGAGGATACCAAGGCGATAACTGGAGCTGAGCCTGAGTTCAAATGGGGTCATATTCATCACTGGATGATAGAAAAGAAGGTTCCAGAAGAAGGGTTAGAGGAGATGGCCCTATATGATAATGTGTTGAGATCCAGGATAAGTAAAGTGACCAGAAGACCTGAAATGTTCCTTTGTGTAGAAGTCATTGGATGGATTTTGTTGAGGGTAGACCCAACAGGGATGTTGATGAACAATATGGAGAATAAAGCATTTGCATCCTTCACACCTGCACTTTTAGCAACAGCTTATAGCCTGCCCAAAAATGAAGCTAGCTTGACAACAGAATGGGTGAAGGGCTTGAAGCTTGATTACACTGCCACAGTTAAGATGATGATGATCAAAGGGAAAAATTTTCGAAACAAGCAGTCAGGATAATATGAGACAACTCACCTAAAAACCCCTTACAGATTAATAGTGTTATTGTTGAACAAGATTTATGGCAGATTCGATGGGAGGTTTTACAAGTTTGGATGGATTGCACTGATATACCACTGGCCACATAGCTATGAAAGGAATGATTTTCAAATCAGCTAACATAATAGCCAAGATTTTTTCCACCACCATTAAGGCTGCGTAAGAATTTCTACACCTTATCAAATCTGAAGTTTACATGCCTTCCTTTTTAGTAGACCGCATACTTTACCCTCATCGGTTTGAAGGACTAAAGTTTACATGGAAGGGCGGTAACTCCCCTATATATATAGCCTATCAAATGTTGGGGTCTCACAAGTATCACAACCACTATTAGGTGATCTGTGAGGAGTTCTTGATGCCCTTATACAAGTTGATATTTTTGGAAGAATGTTCATGCTTATCTGAAGGAGCCTTAGAGTCTATTAAGGAATATGGGGATTATATTTTCTCAAAAGAAGGCACATATTTGAGGATGTATGGGGGAACAAAATCTCCCTTATTTCTACCTAAATACGCAACGGATTATATAGTCCATAAAGTAGTTGTCAGACAACTCTTTCTAAATGGATTCAAAAGCCACCTATTTTATCTGACGAAGGTTGTTTTCCCACCCTTACCCTTATTTGTGGGTAGTTACAGGTTTACCAAGGTCAAGAATGCCCCTGAATTTGTCAAGGAGCTTGAAAATTTTCATTTTTGGGGAAAGGGTTTTCATTAGAATGACTCTCAAGGAAAGGTTACTGCCTATAAGGAAGCACTCAAAGTAAATAATGAGTATATTGATTACGTAGACAAAGAAGAAGAGAAGTATAGGAAAATTTATAGCCTAACTGCCCTAAACAAGAAGCTAAAGCTGAAGTTGAAGACCATGGAAGCTAGAGATAAAATGAATGGAAGCAACAATCTAGTATCAAAGAATCAAGAAGAGGAAGCTAGTAAGAGAGTAAAAGAAGAAACTGCCTGAAGAATGGCAAAAGGGGTGAGAAAGCTCTTAGCTAAGGAAAAGAAACGAGAAGAAGAAGAAGCTGCCAGGAAAGAAAAGAGGAAGAAAGAGGAAGCCATCCAAGATAAGATTGGGGCTGACGCACAATCATAGACTCCTTTAAAGACACTTTAGGTGACAATTAGGGGTACTTTCCTAATTTATTTGAAGATGAAGTAAAAAGAGAAAATATAGGAAATTGAATCAAATTTCATAATATATAGCATTTATGCAGAGAAAATGTGTGTAAATGATTATAAAATTAGTTTCCGTGAAAGTGGGTTTTCAAATTTTCAGCACATCTTAACATATATGTTTGTGCGGGTGCAACAATATATGAGGTAAATGATGTCAATTTGGGATAAACTATTGTAGACATATAAATGAAATATGGGCCCAGTGCAACACTATTTATTCATAATTTTTCATGAATTATTATTATTTTTATTAATTATTGAAGTCACAAAATCTTGAAATTAAAACCTTATTTGTGGGTGCAACACTTTAGGGGCAAAAATTAATGAAATCCTTGATTTCTAAATATAAGATCGTAGAGCTTGATCTCGTCTAGTGCACCATATAGTTTTATTGGGAAATGGTGATGGAAATCAAAAGTTATATAACAAACAATTGATGTATATGTTAGTGCCAGAAATTGTTCCCAGACTACAAGAGAACAAGGCAACACAATCTCAATAAACACATTAAAGTAAAATAGGGTTTTTAGGGTTTTGGTTGAACAATTTGAAGACAAGAGGGAAAACATTCATAACACCAAAGAAAACACTAAATCATGAGAATTTGAATGACTGATATGTATAACATATAAACCATAATCCAACTGAATAAACACAATACTGAGTTTCACCCACAATTAGCAAGCATTTCAAGCATAAAAATATTAAACAAGAAATGAATATACCAACTGAGTAATTAACACAAATTAGAAATGAAACCAGTCAATAATCAAACGGGCATATAGTGCATATATTTCATCGTTCAGTCATGAAAAACACATAAGAGTCTTTACATTTAGCTCATAAACAAAGCCTGATAGCCTCCTCTTGTCAGCAAAAATCGAACCATTTGTCCTCTTTCAGACTTACATTTATCCTATTATTTCAAAAATAGTTGCATAATTGAACCCTAACTACTTTTAGGTCATCTATCGAACTAACATTATACAAAAATAAAATAAAATAATTTTTCGAACTAACAAATAACTGCGCTTCTTAAAGAACTTTACTAGTCTTTTGCTGCTTTAGCTAATAGAGCAATTCCCTCCAAAGCCTGAACTTTTCTTCTAGCTTTCAAGTGGTTTGCTTCCAAGTCTGTAACCCTCTTCATTAACTCTTCATTATGTTGAGTCAGCTCCTGGATAGTCTGCCTTAATTCTATAAATTGATTCTTTGTCTATATTTTTCTTTTAAGAGCCTCTTTAGATATTGCAATCAATTCCTGGATGTGACTGTTTAATTCCTCCAAGTATTCTCTAAGTCTCATATTTGTAACTACTAATCCATCATTGGTTTCATGCATATATTCAATTTGATGATCGTATTGCTTAATGTTGCTTTGTAGATTTTCCTTTTTAGAATCAATACATTTATCTCCTGATATTGTTTGCATCCCTTTAGGTATCCATGTTATTTTCATCTTCTTGTATATTTCTTCATCCTCATTCATAGGATCTATGAGGGTTATAGGAACCTTTGTCTGTTCTTCAGCTTCAATACTACACTAAATTTCTTCTTCAATTATCTCTCTTTTCTCTATACAAGAATTCTTTATATCATTCTGCTACTATTCCTGAATCATTTATTTTCGAACCTCCATGAAAATGTATGAAATCTTAGTATCAATAAAGATTGATTTTTCTTTTGATACTATTGGTTTTTTACCTTTTATAACTTATTTGTTATCATCTTCACTATCTCCCAATTTCTCTTGAGATGATGAATCTTCTATTATTGTAACCTTTTTCTTAGCCAATTTGGGATTTAATAGTTTCTTCATATTTAACCTAAGCTTATTCTTCAGCCTTGTCTTGGGTCTCTAGACTGCTCCAACTTATCCTGACATTTTTAGAACTTTTCCTTGATGAGTTATTGAAGCAAATTCAACAACCTTCACTCTTTTCTTTCGTGACACTGTCTCCTATTCAGACAATACTATAATGAGGCTTTGCTTCTGCTCCTTAACATATTCCTCTTCTCCTTGATTTGATTCTGCAGGTAAAATATCTTCAACTGGCTCAACTTCTTTCATCTTTGACTATAAAATTTTCTTTCCTCAACATTAAATCACTGTCCAAACTCAATGTTTTCATTTTCTTGATTCGAAGCTTCTCCTCGTTTATCGGCTTGTTCATCTTTGACTATGACTTTCTTTCTAAGTTTCTTAATCAAAGTCTGACCCTTATCTACCTATCTCTTCTGAGACTAATCCTCCTTCTTAGTTTTGAAACCTGACCAAAATAAGAAGTGTTCCCATGTCTTCTCTCTTTTTTGCAATACAGTACTTATGATCAGTTTTATGAGCCCATGGTGAAAAAATGATTGTTTTGTATGATCTTGGTGTTCTTTCACCCTACATGAAATCTTCTATAATGTTTTCAAAAAGAATAAAGGAAGATTCATTTTAGATTGAAGAGGGAGATGTTGAAGGAATCTAAAATGATACTTAAACATAAAGGCAAATCTCCCCTCACAGGTAACATAGCTTTGTAAGATTTTGATAGGCTCAATCCACTCATGTTTAAAGTTTTGAATAGGAACGCCTTTTCCCCAGTCTGCTACTACACCTGGAAGTAGATATATTTGAGCATCAAAGGTGAAAGGCACCTTTTTGAACCAGAATTCTCCCTCGTCCAGAATTCCTGTTGCTTCTGCTAGTAACTCCCTAGTTAGTTTGAACTTCAAAGTGTCGAAAGACACTACATCCTTGTCTAAACATTGAGAAAACTTTTAAGAAACCTCTGAATGATAACATTCAATCTTTTCAAAGAACACTAACCATCCTGCTTCTGCAAATAATTGTGCACAACCTGGAAAGTTTTTTGACCCAACTTAAGTCTGAGGGTTCTTCCCTATTGGTCTTTCCACTCTTTCTCATTTTGAAATATTGTCAAATAACTTCTATAAATACAACACACTCTGACTGTCCTTTAAGCTAGACAATACTTTTAACTTCATGACTGAGCATCCATCATTTAGTATCAATTAGGCTTAACAACTAATAATCTACCCTCAATTCAGTCATTAATATTCTATTTAGAAAAACCCCAAATTAATAAACCTTGGAAATCAGTTCGCATCCTACCTATTAAAATGACTAATTCAGCTACTGGAATCCTATTCTCCTGTCTGTCAAGTGTCTAACTACATGCCCCAATCCTCTCTGACCATTTTGACACTCCAAACGACTGCTCCCCAGAGCGCTAATTTTACTCTATTTCAAAATTCTAATTTTTAAGTACTGATTTTTCACCATGATCTCCACCTCCTCTACGTGGATTTCAAGAAAAATGTGATTCGAAACGCCTTTGTCTCATTATGGTCTACTATCATTATTGCGTCACTTATGCAAGAAATCACCATGATTCGCCTTCATGATGATACTCACACTTGTCACAGTGATTAATATTTGAATGTTATCGCGGTATTGACGTCTCCCATCACTAACAACTAATATTTCTTAGCATCGATGATCAGAACCCCAAGATTAAACATGTCGGTTCTTTAAATCACTAGCTTTGTGATTGGCAATCGGAGGCTCTAGCAACTATCTCATTAGAGATTTATACCAGAACGTTGCCACAATGTCGGCGCTTTAAACTACTAGCTTCGCGATTGGCGATCAGAAGCTCTAGCAACTATCTCGTCGGAGCTTTATACTGGAATGTTGCTGCAGTGTTAGCACTTTAAACCACTACCTTTGTGATTGGAAATCAAAATCTCTAGCAACTATCTCGTCAGAGCTTTATACCAGAATGCTTCCATGGTGTCGGTGACATAGAGAACTAAATCTTCGAAACATTGAATGATGATTTTTAACTTGCACGACTTTCTTGTAGCACCTATGTGCATTTGTTTTTGGCTTGCACTACAAGAAAATTCAAGTTAATGATTTTCAAAAATTAATCTCATGATATAGGTTTAAACTTGGTTTAGGAGTCCTAATTAAACTTTTATGTTATTTTTTTAGACTTTTTAATCCATATAAGCCTTATATAAGCCCTTTGATTATGAAATCAAACCAAAACTTGTAAAATTAAACTAA
>LPNX010243010.1:231164-259863 GCA_001517045.1 Pseudotsuga menziesii | reverse complement strand
CAAACTATCCCAATCAACAAAATTTTCTAGGAATAAAGAATAAAACCAAACTTTAAAACATAAACAAAAGTATTAAAAGATGGAAAACAAAAACATGACCTAACAGTATCTATTTTTTAAAACTGACATGTTTCATTTAGAAAAATAATTATAAATAAATAAAACATAGTTTTGAAGGAAAAAATTATATATTCAGAATCATAAGATCGTACTCTACAATATCCTAGATTTTCATAAAAAAATATTGTGTATGTCATAGCAAAACACACCATCTAAATTGAGCATATTGATAGAGTTCTAAAAGAAAAGAAATAGCCCTGATTTATCTGTCCTAGCTAATAGGTTTGGTAGTCTGAAGCTATTTCTGAACATAATCGCAAACCTTATTCCCGTCGATTATTTTAATTTTAAAATAACGCATATGCATTATAACACAAATGCGTTATAGCTTATTCATATCACATATGCGATATAACACATATGCGATATGAATAAGCTATAACGCATATGCTTATAATGCATATGCGTTATAGATTATTCATATCACATACGTGATATGATAAAGCTATAATGCATATGCTTTTTTTCTTAACTAATTAGGTACAAGAGTAAAAAAGAGTAATGGCATCCTTATCCCATTATAATACCATTTAGAAAACACTGTGATGGACACAAATACTTCTTATTTTTAACGGTGAACTAAGCCATGGGTTGTGCATCCAAGAAAATAGGGCGGTGAAAGAAGCCATGGGATGTGCATCCAAGAAAACAATAATTCCTCCCATCCTTCGATCTATTCAGCTTCAAGGGAAATTTTACAACATTAACAAAGAGATTGAAGATTGATTTACGTCAGCGCTGAAAGGACGTTATAAATTCACGATAATTCTTTTTTGGTAGCTCTTTTGGATGTAAAAAATCCAGAACGAGTACCGATGGATCAACGTACACTCTCACTGCAAACCGCTAGTGATGATTCGTCAATAGGTGATAGGTGAATTTAATCAACATTGTTATATTTATCATGTTCTTTTAATCGTCATCCTCATCATCATCATAGTCATCATCCTCATCATCATCATCATAGTCATCATCCTTGTCCTCATCATCATCACCATCATTGTTCATCATCATTGTCATCATCATTATCATCCTCCTCCTCCTCCTCATCATCCTCATCACCCTTATCATCATCATCATAATCATCACCATCATCCTCCATCATCATCATCATAATCATCACCATCATCCTCCATCATCATCATCATCATTGTTCATCGTCATCATCATCATTGTCATCATCATCATCATCATCATCGCCATCCTCATCCTCATCATCACCATCATCATCATCATCATCATCATCATCATCAACATCCTATTCCTCCTCCTCCTCATCATCACCATCATCATCCTCATCCTCATCCTCATCATCATCATTGTCAATCTCATCATCATCATCATCATCATCATCATCATCACCACCCTCATCCTCATCATCATCACCATCATCATCATCCTCATCATCATCATCATCACCACCACCCTCATCCTCATCATCATCATCATTGTCATCATCATCATCATAATCACCCTCATCCTCATCATTATCATCATAGTCATCCTCCCCATCATCATCATTTTTCATCATCATTGTCATCATCATCATCATCATCATCACCACCACCATCATCATCCTCATCGTCATCATCGTCATCATCATCACCATCCTAATCATCATCATCATCATCATCATCATCCTCATCCTCATCCTCATCCTCATCCTCCTCCTCCTCATCATCACTCTCATCCTCATCATCATCATCATGGTCATCATCATCATCATCACCCTCATCCTCCTCGTCATCATCATAGTCATCATCCTCCTCATCATCACCCTAATTGTTCATCATCATATTCATCGTCACCCTCATCCTCATCATCATCACCATCCTTATCATCATCATCATCACCCTCATCCTCCTCCTCATCATCATGGTCATCATCATCACCATCATCATCATCATCATGCTCATCCTCATCCTCATCCTCATCCTCATCATCCTCATCCTCATCCTCATCCTCATCATCATCATCATCATCATCATCACCTTCATCCTCATCATCATCATCACAGTCATCCTCCTCCTCATCATCACCATGATTGTTCATCATCATCTTCATCGTCACCCTCATCCTCATCATCATCACCATCCTCCTCCTCCTCCTTTTCATCATCACCCTCATCCTCATCCTCATCCTCATCAGCACTCTCATCCTCATCATCATCATCATGGTCATCATCATCATCATAATCACCCTCATCCTCATCCTCCTCATCATCATCCTCATCATCATCCTCATCCTCATCCTCATCCTCATCATCACCCTCATCCTCATCATCATCATCATAGTCATCATCCTCCTCATCATCACCATCATTGTTCATCATCGTCTTCATCATCACCCTAATCCTCATCATCATCGCCATCCTCATCATCATAAACATCATCATCACCCCCATCCTCATCCTCATCATCATCACCCTCATCCTCATCATCAGCATCATGGTCATCATCATCATCATCATCCTCATCATCCTCATCCTCATCCTAATCCTCATCCTCATCCTCATCATCATCATCATCATCACCCTCATCCTCATCATCATCATCATAGTCATCATCCTCCTCATCATCACCATCATTGTTCATCATCATCTTCATCATCACCCTCATCCTCATCATCATCACCATCCTCATCCTCATCATCATCATCATCATCATCATCATCATCACCCTCATCCTCATCATCATCATCATCACCCTCATCCTCATCCTCATGATCATGGTCATCATCATCATCATCATCATCATCATCACCCTCATTCTCATCATCATCATCATCACCATCATCATCATCATCCTCATCATCGTCGTCATCATCATCACCCTCATCCTCATCCTCATCATCATAGTCATCATCCTCCTCATCATCACAATCATTGTTCATCATCATCTTCATTGTCACCCTCATCCTTATCATCATCACCATCCTCATCATCCTCATCCTCATCATCACCATCATCACCCTCATCCTCATCCTCATCATCACCCTCATCTTCATCATCATCATCATTATCATCATCCTCATCCTCATCCTCATCCTCATCCTCATCATCATCATCATCATCACCCTCATCCTCATCATCATCCTCATCATCATCATCATCATAGACATCATCCTCCTCATCATCACCATCATTGTTCATCATCATCTTCGTCGTCACCCTCATCCTCATCATCATCACCATCCTCATCCTCATCCTCATCATCATCACCCTCATCCACCTTATCATCATCATCACCCTCAGCCTCATCATCATCATCATCATGGTCATCATTATCATCATCATCATCGTCTTCACCCTCATCCTCATCCTCATCATCATCATCATCACCCTTGTGCTCCTCTTCCTCATCATCACCCTCATCCTCATCATCCTCATCATCATCATCATAATCATCATCATCGTCATCATCACCATCATCCTCCATCATCATCAACATCATTTTTCATTGTCATTGTCATCATCGTCATCATCATCATCATTATCCTCATCCTCATCCTCATCCTCATCCTCATCATCCTCATCCTCACCCTCATCCTCATCATCATATTCATCATCCACATCCTCATCATCATCATCATCACCCTCATCCTCATCATCTTCATCATGGTCATCATCATCATCATCATCATCATCATCATCATCATCATCATCCTCCTCCTCCTCCTCATCATCATCATCACCCTCATCTGCATCATATTCATCATGGTCATCATCATCATCATCATCACCATCATCATCATCATCATACTCCTCCTCCTCCTCCTCCTCATCATCACCCTCATCCTCATCATCTTCATCATGGTCATCATCATCATCATCATCATCATCACCCTCATCGTCCTCATCATCATCATAGTCATCATCCTCCTCATCATCACCCTCATCGTTCATCATCATCACTCTCATCCTCATCATCATCACCCTCATCCTCATCATCCTCATCACCCTCATCATCATCATCATCATCATGGTCATCATCATCATCATCATCATCATCATCATCACCTTCATCCTCACCCTCATCCTCATCATCTTCATCATGGTCATCATCATCATCATCATCATCATCACCCTTATCCTCATCATCATCATCATAGTCATCATCCTCCTCCTCATCACCCTCATTGTTCATCATCATCACTCTCATCCTCATCATCATCACCCTCATCCTCATCCTCATCATCATGCTCATCATCACCCTCATCCTCATCATCATCATCATAGTCATCATCACCCTCATTGTTCATCATCATCACTCTCAGCCTCATCATCATCATCATCACCCTCATCCTCATAATCATCATCATCATCATCACCATCATCCTCATCCTCACCCTCCTCCTCCTCCTCATCACCCTCATCCTCATCATCTTCATCATGGTCATCATCATCATCATCATCATCATCATCACCCTCATCCTCCTCCTCATCATCATAGTAATCATCCTTCTCATCATCACCATCATTGTTCATCATCATCTTCATCGTCACCCTCATCCTCATCATCCTCATCATCCTCATCCTCATCCTCATCCTCATCCTCATCCTCATCCTCATCCTCATCATCATTATCATGATCATGATCATCACCCTCATCCTCCTCCTCATCATCATAGTCATCATCCTCCTCATCATCACCATCATTGTTCATCATCCCCTTCATTGTCACCCTCATCCCCATCATCATCACCATCCTCATCATCGTCATCATCATCATCATCATCATCATCACCCTCCTCCTCCTCCTCCTCATCATGGTCATCATCATCATCATCACCCTCATCCTCATCCTCATCATCATAGCCATCATCCTCCTCATCCTCACCATCATTGTTCATCATCATCTTGATAAGCATAGATAAATCTAAATTGCATATATTCAGTGAGCACTAAATCGCATATGCGATATATCCCATATGCACTAAATTGCATATGTGTTTTGGAGAACATGTAAACTTACCTGCCCATTCATTGAAAAGCATTGTATCAATATCGCATATGTGATATATCGTAGGTGTGTTATATTGCATATGCAATATATGTTGTGTACAAAATGTTGGGTTGCGTGTTGTGGGCCAGGTTTATTGTATCAAAAGACATACTTCATCTGAACCCGCGCACAGAGAACTGTTCAACGTGCAATTTTTAATCATTACTTACATAATTCCATATTTTTGTATAGGTTTGGGTGGATTTCAATGGGGAATGTATGTAATAGAGGTTGAAAGTCAGCAAGGAAGGTGCTTACACTAGAAGAAGCAGAAAATAAAAAATAAAAAAGAGGGAAGATTCAAGAAATCGTCAGCGTTCATTACATGAGCAAATAGTTCCCATTCCTCCTCAATAGATACCTGATGTAGAGGCTGACGAATATAATGCAACATTAAAGGAAGCTGGTTATACAGAAGTTGATATTATTGATCCATTAGTAAATCGACAATCTTGTGAAGAGTTCAATAATTATGTTACTCTCGATGCAAATGTGACTTAGCAACAACCATGGTCGGTGGTTCAATCTCCTAATCGAAGTTGTCAGCTTGTAGTGGATGTAAACGTCACTCCAGCATTTCAAATGGCAACAAATTTTGCATCAAAATGAAAGAGAACTCCTAAACGAATACAAGTGGATGAGACTGGATTGACTTCCATGGAAGGTAAGGTGGCTAAACGCACTACCCTTCATCATTGTTCTCAAATAATGAAACAATATTTTGATAACAAATCCGAAGCCGGTAAATGCCAATTGTTTTTAGCTTTGCTTAAATCTAGAAATATGGCAACTGTTAGAAGAAATTTAGGCATAACAACAATGAAGAATATCCAATTAAGTAATCACATTGTTAAATCTCTTGCTGTTGCATTCACATCGATTGGTAAAAAAATCCGTTCACAAGACTGTAATGTGAGTCGTCGTGTATTGGTTGAATCAATTGTATGTAGATACACAAGACAACATCGTTTACTTAAATGCATATCACAAATTGTGCCTTTACATCCAAAGACACTTAAAAAATATTCAGTAAGAAGAGACAACCTTGATGTAGAGGGACAAATGGAAACATTATGGGCACTGTAGCGGTAGTTTGCCTCACAAAGACATGAAGTTAGCCGAAGCAGTTAAGGGCCTAGTGCAAACGTTTTGGCATGATAACACTAGGCCTTCTTATAACACAAAGTATGTGTTAAAACATTGTAGGGGTTCTAGAAACAATGAACCTCATGTTAAACATTATCTTGACATGACATAAACTCAACTGTTCAGGATGTTTAAAGTTGCCCACGTAGAGAAAAGGCTCAGGCAAATATCTTTTGAAAAATGCAAGCCTTGGTATGTTAGAATCAATACCATCTGGAACACTTGTTGTTATAGATACCACATAGAGTTTGACCTATATTACCATACATTTGCACATATACGTCATTTTTTGCATCCTAACCATGTGCATGAATGCTCAAGTATAGTACTGCCAATGTCATCCAAAGATTTCATCAATACCATAATGTGTTCGAGGCAAGATGGGCAAACACATTACTTAAAACAATGTGTAGATGGTTCTTGCAACAATTGTGGTGGGATATCATTATGGTTTAATTGCATCCATGAAAGTGAAGATCAAGCATTCGGGAATGCAATTGTCAAGAAGGAGAACTATCAGTATGAGACATATCAGCTACATGATGGGAAAGAAAGCAGGAAGATTAAATTGGTGACTTCATAGGTAAATTGTTGAATATTGACATATTAATATTCATGTACATGGCCATCATATATGTGGTTTATTGACATATTAATATTCATGTACCAGGTGCGAGTATGTGATTTTATTCCATAGTTTCGTGGAAAGATCCAATAGTACATTCAACATGTCGATATGGCACGGTGGAAAGATGAGCAATTCAGAATATGTCGGGACACCTTCCCTCTCGGAACAATACTATCAGTGGTTGATTTTGCAGAAAATTACACCCTACAACCACAAAATGAAATTGAAGGTCAATACTATAACTTAGAGCAGGTGAGCATAATGGTGCATATCATGTATCGACATGGGCAAGATAGCAATGAAGAGAAACGTGTGACACTAAAAGAAAGTCACTTCTACATACGTGATGATCGAACCCATGAAATCCATTACATGCAACATTTATTTAAATTATTCTATGATCATGTGATAGCTATGGATATACCATTTTATCATCATTTCATTTGGTCAAATGGTTGTGCTGGACAGTTCAAGAATGCACGTGTAATTGAATGGTTGTGTTTGTTGCACATAAAATACAAGGTGCAACATGTATGGAACTACTTTGAAACTGGTCATGGAAAAAGAGAGCACGATGGTGCTGGTGCATGCATTAAAACTACCCTTTGAAGGGAAGAGATGAATTTTACAGGTGCTCGCCTTCGAGACGTTGCATCTATAATCGAATGGTGTGCATCTGTCATGGGAGAACAAGAAACAAGGAAACACTTAGTGCAAAGAATATTCTGGGAGGTGACAAATGTGGACCGATCACAAACACATCGGGTGAACATAGTGCATGGAACTCGATAGTTTCATTCAATTAGAAGCTCAGACAAATTGGCCCTACAAATTTGGACAAGATTGAAGGCCTTATTTTGTAGTTCTTGTAGCATTGGTGAATGGGATGATTGTGAGGATACGGATACCATTGATACATGGGATCGAGTGACACTTGGCACCAACTTCAATGGGGTTAATGAAATAGACCATTTGGAAGATGATCAGACAGATATTTCTTCAGACTATGATCACATATCAGATCTCATACAAGCAGGTACATGAGTAATACCTAAATAAGAAAATGCATTTATGTATTGTTTACTCGACCTATGTAGAATTTAATTTATGTATAAATTATAAATGCAAGACCTTATTTAAAAAATGTATTGTTAACTCGATCTATTTCCTTTCACTGGTCAGATATATGTAGTGGTTGCCCCAAAAAATAATGAATGGGGTTCTGAATATTGGTTGGCACATTGCTTAGAGGGGAAAAAACCATTCTCAAACCTATTATAGATGATGAAAATATTGAATTCCCAACCGGCTCGATGGTTATAAAAGGGGAGTACTTGACACTTGCAACACAACAAAAAATGAAGGGTGGGTATGGATATCAGGATTATACACCAGGAGCTATTGTATACCACTTCAACAACCTAGTAGTTGGTATAAACATCAAGCTACATACACTTGGTCACAAAAATAGGTCACATGTATGATACTTGCTACCTCAAATAGAGCACGAAAGATTGATGGACACCATCGGCACCAAATATGATCCGAATGGCCTACTTGTATGAGGGCATTGTCAGGTGCAATATTTAATCTTTAAAGTGAATTCTGAAGCACAATTTCAATTATTTAGCCTTACTTTATTCCTAGTGTAATAAACCTGTGATTGACAGATACCATTCACAGAAATAATATTATTCAGAGGATACTGGACACTATAAACACGATTGTACAACCTCAGGTGAGTTATCTAAAAATTATGTTTGCACATTTTCATTGGGTTCTCTTTTCTTTCTTATGATGTTACTAATGTCTATCCTTTAGTGTTTCTAGGATACAAACACCATCTACAACACATTAGAGGCGCCAAGAATGGTGCCATTAGACACCAACAAATAGAGTTCAGAAAATAACAAGCTCTTGAGTTGTTGAAATTTACATTTCTTGATGTTTTTAGTTTAATATACATTTAATTACATTGCCCTGTACAAATCGGAAACCAACTAGGCTTACATGATCACCAATACTTGCATGCACTAACTAGGCTTTCATGAACACCAATTTGCATGCACCAACTAGGGTTGACAAGGTATGGGATGGAACTAGGGTTTAGTGAGCAATTTGCAAGTTAAGAGAGGGAACTAGAAACACATGGCCATGTACAAATCGGAAACCAAGTAGGCTTTCATGAACACCATTTTGCATGCTATCACTAGGGTTGACAAATAATGAGATGGATTAGGGTTTAGTGAGCAATTTACAAGTTAAGAGAGGGAACTAGAAACACATGATCACCAATACTTGCATGCACCAACTAGGCTTTCATGAACACCAATTTGCATGCTATCACTAGGGTTGACAAATAATGAGATGGAACTAGGGTTTACTTCAAGAAATTTACAAGTTAAGAGAGAGAAATTTAGAAACACATGGCCATGTACAAATCAAAAACCAACTAGGCTTTCATGAACACCACTTTGCATGCTATCACTGGGGTTAACAAATAATGAGATGGATTAGGGTTTAGTGAGAAATTTACAAGCTAGGAGGGGGAACTAGAAACACATGATCACCAATACTTGCATGAACTAACTAGGCTTTCATGAACACCAATTTTCATGCACCAACTAGGGTTGACAAGGTATGAGATGGAACTAGGGTTTAGTGAGCAATTTACAAGTTAGGAGAGGGAACTAGAAACACATGATCACCAATACTTGCATGCACCAACTAGGCTTTCATGAACACCAATTTTCATGCTATCACTAGGGTTGACAAATAATGAGATGGATTAGGGTTTAGTGAGCAATTTACAAGTTAAGAGAGGGAACTAGAAACACATGGATATGTACAAATCAGAAACCAACTAGGATTTCATGAACACCAATTTGCATGCTATCACTATGGTTGACAAATAATGAGATGGAACTAGGGTTTACTTCAAGCAATTTACAAGTTAAGAGAGAGAACTAGAAACATAGGCCATGTACAAATCGGAAACCAACTAGGCTTTCATCAACACCACTTTGCATGCTATCACTAGGGTTGACAAATAATGATATGGATTAGGGTTTAGTGAGAAATTTACAAGTTAAGAGAGGGAACTAGAAAAACATGATCACCAATACTTGCATGCACCAACTAGGCTTTCATGAACACCAATTTGCATGCTATCACTAAGGTTGACAAATAAGGAGATGGGTTAGGGTTTAGTGAGCAATTTACAATTTAAGAGAGGGAACTAGAAACACATAATCACCAATACTTGCATGCACCAACTAGGATTTCATGAACACCAATTTTCATGCACCAACTAGGGTTGACAAGGTATGAGATGGAATTACGGTTTAGTGAGCAATTTACAAGTTATGAGAGGGAACTAGAAACACTAATACTTGCATGCACCAACTAGGCTTTCATGAACATCAATTTGCATGCACCAACTAGGGTTGACAAGGTATGAGATGGAACTAGGGTTTAGTGAGAAATTTACAAGTTAAGAGAGGGAACTAGAAACACATGATCACCAATACTTGCATGCACCAACTAGGGTTGACAAGGTATGAGATGGAACTAGGTTTTAGTGAGAAATTTACAAGTTAAGAGAGGGAACTAGAAACACATGATAACCAATACTTGCATGCACCAACCAGGATTTCATGAACACCAATTTGCATGCTATCACTAGGGTTGACAAATAATGAGATGGATTAGGGTTTAGTGAGTAATATACAAGTTAAAAGAGGGAACTAGAAACACATGGACATGTACAAATTAGAAACCAACTAGGCTTTCATGAACACCAATTTGCATGCTATCACTAGGGTTGACAAATAATGAGATGGAACTAGGGTTTACTTCAAGCAATGTACAAGTTAAGAGAGGGAACTAGAAACACATGGCCATGTACAAATCAGAAACCAAATAGGATTTCATGATCAACACTTTGCATGCTATCACTAGGGTTGACAAATAATGATATGGATTAGGGTTTAGTGAGCAATTCACAAGTTAAGAGAAGGAACTAGAAACACATGATCACCAATACTTGCATGCACTAACTAGGCTTTCATGAACACCAATTTGCATGCTATCACTAGGGTTGACTAATAATGAGATGGATTAGAGTTTAGTGAGCAATTTACAAGTTAAGAGAGGGAACTAGAAACACATGATCACCAATACTTGCATGCACCAACTAGGATTTCATGAAAACCAATTTGCATGCTCTCACTAGGGTTGACAAATAATGAGATGGATTAGGGTTTAGTGAGAAATTTACAAATTAAGAGAGGGAACTAGAAACACATGGACATGTACAAATCGGAAACCAATTAGGATTTCATGAACACCAATTTGCATGCTATCACTAGGGTTTACAAATAATGAGATGGAACTAGTGTTTACTTCAAGGAATTTACAAGTTAAGAGAGGGAAACTTAGAAACACATGGCCATGTACAAATCAGAAACCAACTAGTCTTTCATGAACACCACTTTGCATGCTATCACTAGGGTTGACAAATAATGAGATGGATTAGGGTTTAGTGACCAATTTATAAGTTAAGAGAGGGAACTAGAAACACATGATCACCGATACCTGCATGCACCAACTAGGCTTTCATGAACACCAATTTGCATGCACCAACTAGGGTTTAGTGAGCAATTTACAAGTTAGGAGAGGGAACTAGAAACACATGATCACCAATACTTGCATGCACCAACTAGGATTTCATGAACACCAATTTGCATGCTATCACTAGGGTTGACAAATAATGAGATGGATTAGGGTTTAGTGAGCAATTTACAAGTTAAGAGAGGGAACTAGAAACACATAGACATGTATAAATAGGAAACCAACTAGGATTTCATGAACACCAATTTGCATGCTATCACTAGGGTTGACAAATAATGAGATGGAACTAGGGTTTACTTCAAGCAATTTAGAAGTTAAGAGAGGGAACTAGAAACACATGGCCATTTACAAATCAAAAACCAACTATGCTTTCATGAACACCAATTTGGATTCTATCACTAGGGTTGACAAATAATGAGAAGGAACTATGGTTTAGTGAGCAATTTACAAGTTAAGAGAGGGAATTAGAAATTGGAAACCAACTAGGGTTGAGAAATAATGAGATGGAACTAGGGTTTAGTGAACAATTTACAATTTAAGAGAGAGAACTAGAAACACATGGACATGTACAAAATGAAAACCAACAAGGGTTTCATGAACACTAATTTGCATGCTATCACTAGGGTTGACACATTATGACATGGAACTATGGTTTAATGACCTCTTTACAAGTTATGAGATGGAACTAGAAACAGATGGATGTATGTACATATATTGAAAACCAACTAGGGTTTGTAGGGTATGATGTTAGTATTGTAGGGTATTGTAGGGTATGATGTATGTTAGTATGGTGTGATGTTAGTATCATAGGGTATTGTAGGGTATGATATGGTATATATTACACATGCATGCATAAATTAGTGTTATGCATGCATGTGTAATACAATGGTATGGTATATTACAATGGTATGGTATGTTAGTATGGTATGATATTAGTATCATAGGGTATTGTAGGGTATGATATATGCTATATATATTACACATCCAATGGTAATATACCTTCTTGCTCGTCAAAGGTGGGTCACCGATTTGGTGCTCTTCATGCACCGGTGCCTCACTAGGGGCCTACATAAAGTAACATATATGTCAATTTCAGATAAAATAGTGAATCAGAGACATATGTAATACATGGATGGAAAATGATGTTACCAAAGAAAGTGAAACATACATGTTCCTAGCTGGGGGGAAGAGGTGGGTTGACAACAACCTTGCTTTGGTGCTCTTCAAGCACCATTGTCTCAATAGGTTCCTGCATAAAGTAACATATGTCAAATCTATACATAAACCTACAAAAACGTACAAAGAGAAAGCACCAAATTAGGGAAAGCCATACATAAACGTACAATGAAAGAAATACATAAACTTACCTGTTGCCTTGTCAAAGGAGGTGTGCAACCAGTGGATCGATTAAATACGAACGAAAAAAAGGATCTCTACTTGTATTAGCGAATAAGCTCGCTTTTTGGACATATTCATCAAACTCACGTTCCTACGTACAAAAGGATAAAGATACAATTAGACAATTTCAAAAAATTAAAAAGGTACATGTTAAATCATTAAAATCACAATTAAAAGAAAGCGATACATAAACGTAGATGCTGGCTCATGATAGGTGGGTCATCAATCTGGTGCCCTTCAAGCACCGATGCCTCAATAGAATCCTGCATAAAATAACATATGTCGAATTCAGATAATAAAAATAATCTTAGACATATATACTACATGGACGAAAAATGATGTTTACAAAGAAAGCGAAACATAAACGTACCTACTAGCTCGTGATAGGTGGGTCATCAATCTGGTGCTCTTCAAGCATCGGTGCCTTAATAGAATCCTGCATAAAATAACATATGTAAAATTTAAATAATAAAATTGATCTTAGACATATATACTACATGAACTAAAAATGATGTTTTCAAAGAAATCAAAACATAAACGTACCTGCTGGCTCATGTTAGGTGGGTCATCAATGTGGTGCTCTTCAAGCACAGGTGCTTCAATAGAATCCTGCATAAAATAACATATGCCAAATTTAGATAATAAAAAGAATCTTAGACATATATACTACATGGACAAAAAATGATGTTTTCAAAGAAAGCAAAACATACATGTACCTGGAGGGGGGGAAGAGGTGGGTCAGCAACAACCTCGCATTGGTGTTTTTCAAGCACCAATGGCTCAATGGTTCCCTGCATAACATAACATATGTCAATGTCAGATAATACAAAGAAAACGAGACATATACATGATGGTTGAAAAATTATTTTTCCAAAGAAACCAAAACATAATTAAAAGCATATTTAAAATAATACCTGTGTTTGGGAATCTACCTCTGCATGAGAGGGAATAGGTTGAAAATAAATGTACTCATCCTGATCACCCTGCATAAAACATGTTGTATCAAAATTATGTTGTATTGAATGTTACAATCTTTACTATAAATATGTAAATAAAGTTGACAAATTAACAAGTATAGTTCTTACCCCTATTGGTGAAGAACCAAACCCATATGCAATATTGATAGCTGCATCAATGTTCTCAACATTGATCAATGGACTATGTGACTCTGGTGTGCCATGGGACACCAGCTGTATATTTGTTCACATAATTTGTTAGATAACTAAATAGAAATAAATTGCAAAACAATTGAAAATTGTGATATGAAACAAAATATAATATGAAAATAATGAGTTTTACTCACAAATCGAAGTAATCCATTGTCTCGGAAGTCTGAAGCGGGGCCATAACATATGCCTCCACATGATGTGCAAGGGTGTGGAGTAACATGATGCTCTGAATGCTCTACATCTCCTATATGATTTGTAGATGGGTCGGCCTTAGAAGCACCAGCCCCTTGTTCTACATTGCCTTAGACATCAGTCCCATGCTGAAGCAATGTATCTGCCAAGTCAAATAATGCCTCCTGTGTATCCTCAATCACAGGACCCATGGGAGGATATAGTCGAGGGGGTTTTGGTGTGCGTAGAGGGCGTGGCACATGGCTAGGATTCATCCTAGCCCCTTCCCTATCTTCGATCATCCCATGACGAACACCCTGGAAGCCTAAGATATCAAAGTAGTTAACATGTTTCCCTAGGATAAATTCTGCATACAACTTCCTAAGGAAATAAAATGGGATGTCCCTATTCCCATGAGGATCTTCATCGAAGACCATATACCAACGATCTATCCAATTGGCCTTTATATTTGGTTCAATTCACCAGTCTATGGAAATGTATGCTTGATTGGTGGGTGGAACCAATCCGGTGCTAGGGTCCCGAAATAATGAAAATAATTGGTCTTTTGTAATTTTAAGGTCTTTGATGTCTTTATAACTCAATCCATCGTAGTAGTATTCCCTCTTGGATTCATTGTACGAGCTAATGTTGTACAGATCTCCTTGGGCATTGGCAATTGTGTTTGTTATTGTGTCCAATGCATAAGCTAAATACTGTCTCAAATGATCCCCCCCTCTAATAGATGAGCTAAGGCACCTCAATGACACCAAACGCGCAATAATCTACGAGTTTCGATCTTATTCCCCCTCCGGGTTTGGGTTAGGTTCTGGGTTATTAGAGGGTGGTTTTTCCACATTGTCTTGTTCATTTCTGTTATCTATTAAGATTTAAACAAAAAAATACAAGTTGTCTTACTTAATCATTCTTTGAATTCATTCAATTTTTTTTATTAAATTTGTTTTAAATAATTAAAAAACTATGAAATTAAGAAAAAAAATAAAGAATTGAAGGCTAACTGAAATGGATAAGAGAATTTACTTGCCATTGGAGCCTATCCACCTCCAACTCAACCTCCAAAAGCTAAAACACAAATCGCCTCTGCATTTTTTCTCCCACGCGCTTTATCGCTCTCCTGATCCCCGACTGTGCAAATGATATTTGAGGCCCATGGCCTCTATTTTGTTTTTTTTGTAGTTTTCAATATCGCATATGCGATATATAGCACCTGGGAGCATAGAAATATGAATCTATAAAATAAACCATATCTCATCATTACATGATTCTACCTGGAATCTTGGTTATAGTAACTAATGCACTGTATCAATTTAAATTCAAATCTCGTTTCTCTTATATGAAGCTTTTAAATATATTATCTCTTAACCATCGAGGACCAAATATTGAGGAACATTGCATACCTAACCAATGCTTAGGTGGAATAAGAAACCCTAGATGAACTCATCATTATGGAGTAATAAAAAGCTAGTTTCTTTTCTTTGATGGATGCAAAAGGGAGAATAAAGAGAAGAATCATTTGGCTCTTAGAAGGAGAAAACAATACACATTTTTTTCACATCAGGAAAATGGTAGGAGAATACAGTATGGAATGTCAAAAATAATCAAGGAGAAGAATTCCAATATTTCTCCTCTATTCCCAAAGAATTTGTCCATAATTATAAATATTTATATTTAGTTATCCCAAGAGAGAACATTAAGGAAATTATGGAAATATCTTCTCTCTTTGATAATAATATAACCCCATATGAGTGATAAGAAATAGAAAAATATGTCTCAAAATCTAAATTTCACAGTATTGTACTCTCCTTTCAAGTAGGAAAGTATTTGGGACTTGATGGATAGACATATGAACTTTTCATCCATTTGTTGGATCTTATGGCTCACAATCTAGTAAAAAATTTTTAATAATCAAGGATCTCACGTAGAATTCATCTACCCTTGAACTCAGGTTTTATTGCAAATATTCTGAAGAATGAAACCCCGTCAGGGATTGACCAATATTAACCCATATCCATATGTGACTACAATTACGAGGTCATCTA
Source organism: Pseudotsuga menziesii (assembly GCA_001517045.1). Lineage (NCBI taxonomy): Eukaryota > Viridiplantae > Streptophyta > Pinopsida > Pinales > Pinaceae > Pseudotsuga > Pseudotsuga menziesii. Next base: position 243,539 of record LPNX010243010.1, on the reverse strand, counting down.
TGAAAGTATTGATCATATAGCCAAACTAGTCCTTTAATCAAATGTTTCATTCAAAAAGTTTAGATTCCTAGACTTAAGAATTATCCCTTAAGAAGTTGGGGTTGCTAAAGAAGATTCATACTCCATAAAATCCAAATCTCAACCTTCTTTTATGGTAAAAAAATAGCTTTTGAAGGAACTTAGCAAGGTAAATTGGATCTACCTTCACCTTATACTCACATCAGTGGATTTCCCTCATGCATTCATAAACTTTTGATATAACACTACTAAGAAAGTGTAGACCTGCGATATATATCACAGGTTCTATATATCGCATATGCAATATTGAAAACTAAAAAAAGACAAAACAACATATGCGATATTTAAATTTTACAAAACACATATGTGATACTTCTTTACGAACCTTAGCCTTGTGTTTGGGCTCGGGTTATTCTAAACGTACCATCAATAACGCATATGCGTTCTTGATTTGCACTTCGGAATTGCATTTTTGATTTCTTAAGTGGCACTAAAAAGTGGAACCAACTTCGTGCGAGCACCCGTTGCTGAGCTAGAAAAAACCATAGCTCAAGAGGCTTTGAATCCAGGACAAGAAGTACAAGACCCATAAGATTGTACGGAAGAACAAAGCAAGAAAAATGAAGAAGATCTAAGTTGGGAAGACCAACAGCAGAGCCCTTCCTGAGATAACCTAGAAGACCCTCCATCGACTTCAGGAACCATACTTACAGGAGGCCATCTTCGCATAGTTGAAATGGGATTAGTACCATTTACCCCATATAAACAGTATGAGGTGGCATGTCTAGAAGACGTGCAGTTCGATCCCAAAATGAAGTCAATCGTTTGGAGAACATAGAAGACTCTGAAAATGGGAGACCAACCCCTGGTCACCACAGTCACGGAGCTTACAGTTGTGAAAAATGTTGAAAATAATCCAAAGAAAATGGCCTCCTTGGGCATTGCAAATGCATATACAAATGCTCACAATATTGACAAACTCACAGATACCCTGGAGCAGTTCAAGGATAAAATGGCTGAGATGAAAGTTGTTTTGAGGAAAGAAGAAAGAGTATGCAAAGAATCCAAGAGAGAGTATGAAGATACTCTCTAAGGTTATGAAAAGTTGCAGCAAGATTACCAAATTATGGGAGAAGAACGAGACACTTTGAAGCAGTCCAACATGAACCTTATTAAGGAAAAAGGGGAGTTGGAAAATAAAATTGCAGAGCTCGAAGCACAAAAGTATGTAGTTGATCAAAGGGAAGAACAATATGAAGCCCAAGTAGCAGAAATGGTCTATACATTTAAAATAAATGGTGATTCGGTCTATAGTTAAGGAACTTCCTACTAAGGTTTATGGGCATAAAATAGATGGTGATTAAGTCTAGCAGACACTCCTTGTTGTAGGAGCCTAAAAAAAGATATTATATATAGAAATCCATTTTTTAATATTTATTTAAAATTTTAATAGTGAATGTGTGTTTAAAGACATTTTTTTAAGACTATTTTTAATAAAAATTTATACCTCTTTGGATTGATAAAAAAAAACCTTTAAAGTGTGTCTTCTAATATATGTGTGTGTTTTTCTATGATGTGAACTTCCTCATTTAGTTTTAAAAGGAATAAATTTAGTATATATATATATAGCATGGGTGTGTCTTCTAGTATATATATTTATGATGTGTCTTCTACTATTAAGTGAACTTCTAATAGTAAACTTCCTCATTTAAATTTAGGACTAAATTCAGTTTATAATATAATTATTTTCTTATAGCATTAATTGGTTAGAGTGCGAGTTACATAAAAGTATACATGTCCTCCCATAATGTTTTAAAAAATGGTGTTATAAAATTAATATTTTTTAAATGGTGTTATAGAAGATGGTAAAGATACTAATATTTTTATGTATCTTTATTTTTCTTGAATCTGTGATGCTATGGAATTCCATTTTGTTTTTTTAACCAGGGAAGTAATTGGACTATACCTTCCCATTGAGATTCGGACATGTTTGAGGGTTAGAATTAGGCTGATGTAGTGCTGGCGTTGTACACATGCATTAATTGATTCTTTCTCTTGGTAACTCATGATGGAAGCAACCTTCTAAAGAGAAATTTCATTTGTTACACAAATTAATAATAGATTAAAAAAATACAACTATTATGTATTAACGTTTAGCATACAAATTGAAGGGGCACAACCCTTCAAAATAAAATGCTCAAGCCATATATATATAAGGCGAACAATCCTTATAATTTTAAGCATCATTCAATAATATATCATTTATTTTTATAAATTCAATTTTTATAATTTTAAGCATCATTCAATAATATATCATTTATTTTTATAAATTCAATTTTTATTGCAATATCTAATATCAGATCGAGGTTCATCTTCAATATTCAATCATCCATTCACCTCACACTCGTCCATCTTCTCTTCCATCTCTTTTCGCTGCACTCCCTTCTCTACACCTACACCCTCTTCAACTCCCACGACCACACGCGACTCTCTACCCTCGTCGTTCTTCCTTCAACCTGCACCCTTCTTTGCTTTGTCTCTGCGCCAACCCTTGCATCTCTCCCATGCATCATTCTCATCCTTCAACCTACGCTCCTCTACATCTACACAATAGCTCTCCTTCCACTCATTCCTCCTTTCATCCATCTTTCGTCGCTCATCCTTGCATATATCCCTACTCCATACAACTGCCCTTTCGACTTCCATACTCCATTTAACTGTCCATCTATTTTCTCCACGCTTCACGCAAGCCCTAATTAAGTGAAAAAAAAACAAAAACAAAATATTATTATTATTATTATTATTGCTATTATATAATATTTTATTTTTTATTTTGTTTTTGATAAAAAACTTACCATAAAAATATATAATAATATTATAAATAAATTTGAATAATTATTAATATATTTAAATTTCTACATCATTTACTTTATCAGTTAATTATTAATAATTAACTTAATACTTAAAAAGTGCCTGTGTAATGTCCCTAAAAATTGAAAACAAAAAAAATTATAGGCTAGTGAAAACTATCCCAAAGGGGATCATTATTACTCGTGCAGAATTACATGCCTACTTGTACTTTCGATCTCTTCAGAAACTGCCCATACTGTCTTGTTAATCTCTTATCTATTCAGTGATTATTAGTTCATTTACTTCTTATGTCTTAATTCTGTTATTTAAATTATTTATACATCTTAGTTATTACTGTCAGTGAATTAATGAATTGTATAGCTCATTGTTTTACTCCTGCACATGTGTACTTTGTTTATTTAATAAAAACTAACTTAACTTTGTTGATCGAAACAAAGTGGTGGAGTGGCGGGACTTATTCTCCCATGAGGATCTGAGAGCTAAGGTCATTCTTTGTTATGCAGGCTTACTTGTTCATTCGAACTAAGGCACCTTATTTATTGACTTACAGGTTACTTTTGCGACATCAGGATTATTTGGTTACTTGAAGCATTTCAATTCCTAGTTATATTTCTAGTTCCACCTTGCACTTTTTTACTGTTCCGTTTTATGACTCACGTAAGCCCTATGTTCGTTAATTATCTTTCTTAGTTAATTAACTAGATGCTGTGAGTTAACTTACTGTCGTTACCATTATTAATTATCTATTTCTTGGTGAGTTAATTACACTTATCTTGTTTCTATTTTGCAGGTCTGCCTTGGTTACGAGTTTGGAAACTTAAGCTTGTTCTTCCTAGCAAGGGCATCATGGCATACTACGTTTACCATGATTCCTAAATACAATAAAACCTAGCCTAAATACTTATGCACAAATGCTACCTATATGAACTAGCAAAGAGCATGTACCAACACATTACTTTGATGCTAGGGGGATAAAATGTAAACACTGTGCAATAGTGTTAAGTTTGCGCACACTTTAGAGTTGAAAGACTATGGTATAAATACCATGTCATTGGTAATATGTTTGCATTGGCATTAGAAGGTGGCAAAACTATAGGATATAGTGTGCACCACGATATAATAGGGTTTATCTTAAGAATTGGTTGAATGTATTATGACAATTATTCATAAACTATGGTGAGGGTTCATTAATGTGTTAATGGCCACCAGCTGGTGCCATTAATGCCATTGGGGTTTGTGAAAATGCTTGTCAAAGGGTTTGGGCATTCGTTGTTTGTGCATTATGTGGTTTTGGCATTGGGGTTTCATGTGGCTTCTACCCAGTTGGAGAAGGGAGGTGACCTCCATTGATTTGTAGGTAAGCTAACCACCAGAATCTGTGTAAACACATTGTTTCGTTGTTTTATCCATGGCATGGTCATGCTTCTCATGCCATCATTGATTTGATTGCAGGTGAAAATGAAGGCAATCCCGGGTTTTCACAAAGCTAAGCTTTCGATTTGGGGTTGCTACTTCATGGCCATGGTAATCTTGCTAGCAAGATCTTACTTGCCTCCTCTCATTCTGGGCATTTCTGAGTTGGGATTATTTACAGGGTTGGGGTTTTAGATGGCACTTGTCGTCTCTACCTTTGGGGTTTGTAATGTAACTTGCTCTAAGTTTTTGACTCTTTAGTACTTGATGAGAATATAGAAATTCAAAATTTCATTTAATCACTTAAAAAGAAGTATGATGAGATCAATATTATTCTCGAGTCGTTTCACTCGGAGGTGATTTTAATCTTTTTAGTAACCCCTAGCGCCTACCATATCCCATACTTAATGCTTATAACAGGGATTTACAATCATAGTGTAATTACAGAGCTCTCGCTCAACAATAAATGCTAGGATATACTTGTACGATACACCTAGGGATACAATGGCCAAGGATCTGATGCTCCAGAGCTTATGCTCAACATCAACATGGAATGCTCCAGAGCTTATGCCCAATATTTCTAATTATATTTTCATGTGTTCCAGAACTTTATGCTCAACAAAAATGTAAGTACTCATGTGCTCCAGAGCCTCTCACTCAACACAAAACATCTCATCGATCATGTGCATCAGGGTCCATGCCCAACACAAAACATTTCATTAATCATGTGCTTCAGGGTCCATGCCCAACACAACCAACATATATATCATCAACAATTGGCTTACGCCCAATATACAAAGAAAATCATCATGTTCATATGCGGTGGGGTCTTTGACCCAATATAAAAATAAAACATCAATATAATCATCCTGATCAATAGGCTCATTCCTATAAATGGTAGGTCCAAAATTCAGGATATTACAACTACTCACTCCCCCATATAGATCAAAATAACCTCTCTATATACTCCTCCACATACCAGAAGCACGACGACATAATTACAAAGTCAATTTGAGAAATTGGAGGAGGATGTTCAAACCATCATAGAAACTGTTGCCAAGAATCAAGAGAGTCTAAGAGAAGAGATAAGAAATAATAATTCAACACTTAAGAAGGAGATTAAAGATGAAATTCTTCCAGATATGTAGACCACGTTGAACAACAAATTGGATGTTATCATGAAAATAATGAAAAATAAAAAGTGTAGTAACCAACACTAATGTGGAAGTAGCTCAGACATGTCACTCATCCTAGCTCACAGTTCTGAATCGCCACCATATAATAATCAAAATACACCCAATATTAGTGTTTTATAATGTACCCACCTCAAGAAAAAATTTAGTTATCAAAATTTAACAGAAGAGAAGACCAATGTGTCACTTGGTTAAACAAAGTCGAACAATACTTTGACATTTATAAGATTTCAAGTGGCGAAGAAAAAGTGAAATACACGTCAATGCAATTATAAGGATACTCCTATAACTGATACATATGGACGAAAGGGGAAAACTTCTCCTACACCTGGAAATTGTTCAAAATTGATTCTTTTTAAAGGTTTCAAGGAATCACCAAGGATGAATTCTTTTCAAAATTTACTAAATTACAACAGAGAGAAAGCATAGAGGAGCACATCTATCAGTGGGAATCCTTGGCCACCTTAGTGTTTGGATTGTTAGAAAAATAGCCAATCGAAATCTATTTGGGGGGATCTAAACTGTATATAAGAAACAAATTGAAGATCCACGATATACTGAACATCGAGGTAGAAAGACCCAAAAAAAGGAAATTGATTACAAAATTGAAGTTTTCCAATCAAATAATGGGAAGACATATTCAAGAAACATACGCCACTATCAACAAAGACATATAAAAAAAATACATTCCATGACCCAGGAGAGAAGACAGAAAAAGTCTAGAGGCTCAACAAATGAAAGAAGGAAATTGTAGATGTGGTGGAGAAAAGTGGGATCCTAGACGTAAGTGTTGTTCAAAAGAGAATTCAAAAAACTTTTTACACATGAAAAGCAGAGGATAATAGTGAATCAGAAGAAGAGGAATCAGAAAACACAAAAGAAAACACCCCAAATATTGTAATTGAAGATGACCACACACCCAAAATATCTCTTGTAGCCATGATCGACATTATCTAACCATAGACACTAAAGTTAAAAAAGCATAAAAAAGAATTTCATAGTACTAATCGATACAAGAAGCACCCACAACTTCCTCAACATAAGGGTCATAAGGAATCTCAAGTTATTAATGCATCAAGTTCCATATATGAAGGTGATGGTCACAGATGGCAAGAAAATTTAAAAAGTTTGAAAGTGCCACAAGGTGAAACTTTGAATACAAGAATTTAAGTTTGAATCGAAACTCTACACCTTACCAATGGGTGGAGTAGATATTGTTATTGGAATCCAACGATTACACACGTTGGGAACCTATTCAAACAATCAACAAAAACACTTCATTAAGTTCAAATGGTAGGGGAAAATGTATAAAATATATGGTTTCCAACCACCCGAAACACAAGTAGTTTCATCTCAAAATATGGAAACATCATCTTAGGTGATCCAATGTCATCAAATGGAAGGTCAATATTTAGAACACGATGAGTCAAGAGAGGAAGAGGTCCAAGGGTTACTCTAGAAACACACAAAAATATTTCGATACCTTTCCATGGAGTTACCTCCAGAAAGAAGTATCGAACAAATAATCGAGGTTAAACCAAGGTCAAACCTTGTCAAGTTTAAAACATATAGGTATCCCCACCACCAAAAAACATAAATAGAAAGATTATTTCAAGATATATTGAACTATAGTTATCACAAATATCAAAATCCCATATGCAGCTCCAGTCATGTTAATACAAAATAAGGATGGATCTTTTAGATGATGCATAGATTACATAGGGTTAAAAAAAATAAAAATCAAGAACAAGTCCTCATACACATTCATTAACAACATGTTGGATGAAATTCATGACATCAAATATTTTTCAAAACTTGATTTAAGATCAGGTTACTATCAAATCAAGGTCAAATTAGAAGATATCACAAAGACTAAATTTCAGACCGATGAAGGACACTACAAATTCAAGGTAGTTTCTTTTGGATTAACAAATTCATGTGCCACATTCCAAGCGGTTATGAATGAAATATTTCAGCTATAACTCAAGAAATATGCATTAGTATTCTTTGATGACATCCTAATATACAACAAAACATGGAAGGAACATTTGAAGCATCTAGAACAGGTACTATCCCTACTAGAAGAAAAACCAATTATACGCTAAGAGGTCAAAGTATACATTTGGCAAGCAAGAGGTAGAGTATATTTGTCATATTATCTCACAAGAGGCATTCAAGGTGGAGCCAAGGAATACCCAGGCGATAATTGAATGGCCCCAACCAAATAATGTCTCTAAGTTAAGAGGATTTTTAGGTTTAACCAGTTACCAATGAAGATTCATAAAAAATTATGCTCACTTAATTTCTCCACTAATGAACCTCCTTAAAAAGAATTATTTTCAATGGGATGATGAAGCAAGAAAATCTTTTGAGCCATTGAAACAAATTATGTCGACAACTCCTATTTTAAAAACACCCTATTTTTCAAAACCATTTGTGATTGAATGTGATGCTTCAGGGTTTGAAAAAGGAGGAATCTTAATGCAAGAAGGTTATCCAATTTCTTTTGAAAGCATGAAGTTATACAAAAGAGAATGTTTACAATACACTTATAACAAGGATATGCTTGTTGTCATGCATGCACTAACAAAATGGAAACAATGCCTTCTATGAAGCAAGTTCATGATTCATACTAATCATTAAAGTTTGCAACAATTGTTACAACAAAATACATTAACGAACAAGTAACAAAAGTGGATTGTAATGTTCCCAAAATTGAAATTTATTTATTTATTATGCTAGACATTAATTGAACTTTGCGGAATGTGTCGTACTCTGATTGTACTGCTGTATCGTTGTAAGTTGTTATTACGTCCTGCTTCCATATTTCTCGATGCGGTTATTACCATGTTACTTACGTTGTCATGATGTTGATTACTGTTTGTACTATAGTTAAGCATTGATGTGTAAGTTAGTTATTTGATTACGTACTTCATTGTTTATAACATGTGCTTACTGTCATATACATGATTCTAACTTAATTGTTTTCTTGGAAACAAAGGGGTGGAGTGGTGGGACTAGTTTCCCTTGTAACCACCTGCGAGGTAATAGTTTTTACTTGTCACATCAGGCTTACTTAGTTCTATTGAACTAATGCATTTGTGTCCCATTTGCATGCAGGTGCACTTGGTGATGAAAAACTTGTTTATAAAGCTTAACGGAAAGTTCTGATCGTTTTGGTCACTAGCGCTCGCATTTGCAGCTTTGAGTCTAGTGACATTACACTAATTATTTTTATTATCATTACGTAATTTATGATAGGGATGGGGTCACTACTGCACTTACTACTTATGTGACACAGACTTATTACTTATGGGATACTTGTTTACTATGGTGTAAAGGCTTATGACTTATTCATGTCCTAACATAATTTTACTATATGGTTTTTATATAGTTGTAGAAGATTTGTAAAACCCTTGGCTTAAACATTCCATGGCATATTTCATATTCCATGGAATTAGGGTTTAAAGCCTAAGTTATTCGATGTATGAATGGGTTTATACAATTCGCAATGGTTTTGGGACAAGGTTTACGTCGTGACCAGAACTATGGATTTGGGGGTTTTTCTAAACGATATTGGAGGACATTGTGGCAACATAAATGTTCCTTGGGAAAGGTGGTAACCCATCTTATGGCTTGGTTCAGTCGTTAGTTTGGCTCATTTGTAGCCTTGCTCCTTGTGCTCCGCTCCTGTGTGGTGGAAAGAGGTGAAATGACAATGTCTTGACAGGTATGATGGTAGTCTGGTTTCACAACATAATTTGCTTGTTTGGTTTGATAATTGGCATACTTCTCATCGTGGTTTCTGCCCTGTGGTTGCAGGTTATAGGGTGTGGAGAAACTAGCTTAGATCGATTCTTGGGGTCAAGGTCGTGGACAAAGCAATACCCATTCGGGTAAACATGATGTACAAGTCTTTACTTGTCCCCTCTTAGCTTTATCGTTATGACTAAGTTATCACTCATCGCAGGTTTGGATTTGCTTGATTCTAGTTTCTAATGGATGTGTTTTGGGTTGGGGTTTGACTGTAACTTAAATGAGCTCTGTGTTTTGTAAAGGGACAGGATTTGGGTTTTGTTGTTGGGGTTTTAAATGCCTTCGGGACTGAGCTTGAAATATATTGGGATTTATTAATGGGTGCTCTGTGCCGCGAAAAGGGCTTGGGTGACTTCTCAACAGGATTTGTGTATTTTGTAAATAATATTTTGATTATGCTACTGGAAATGGGAAGCACCATTGCTTCCAATGGTTCAATGGCTGAGTTATGAACGACTGTGTGACTCTTATGTCTTATGATAATGCTTATGTTTAATAGTAATTGCATACTGTGTTTGATTTTATGTTATTGTTATCACCGTACTATGTGGATTCACATTTGTTGTTTGCGTTAGTTGTATGGGTGAATTGTGTGACAGCGTTATGGAATTAGCGTTTCATGCCATGGCAGCTGCGATAGCGTAATTACTGTTTATGATTTCCTTGTGTAATATGATATGGTGGTTGTCTGTAGTGTACCCCTACGACTATAAGTCATCGCTATTGGTAAACGTTGACAGGGTTGTAATATTTGGTAATGTTGATTATTATAATGAGTTGGATATGTAAAAGGTCAAGGGCCATAGATTACAGCATGTATAATGAAATGGGTCTTTCGACCTCTATGTAGAGAGTTTATGTTTTGTTTACAGCCTACGTATAAGTAATATAGAAAGACTTTGTAAAATATTAATAGACCCTACAGGATTTGATCCTGTGTCATTTAGTGTGATGAGGGTTTAATTTATATGGATACAATTTGGGACTTAATTCCCACATGAATCGATTGTGTGACCTCTATGCAATTATGTTTGTTTTAAATGAATAATGTAAATGATATTAGCTTTGTTTTTAGATGATTACTCTAAATGATATTATGTTGTTTTTAAATGATTACTGTAAAGGATACTAATGTTGGATTTTATTTATGTAGGGACTTTTGTTTATGGCATGCGATTTATAATATGATTCGTAGATATTTAAGGGTTTGATTTGTTATATTTGTGATGGATTATTTATGTGTATCATTAGTTTAATGTATTACAAATTTGTGGATGTAGGTGATAGTAATAAATCGTGAACCATTAGATGGTCTCGAGAATTGGTCTGTAGCTATGATTTATGATAATATTTGTTTTAAATAAGAATGATAATGTTAGTATGCAGACCCTAAGAGGTATTTGTTTATTTTTACCTTAGATTTAATATTTGAAGTTATAATTATTCTTAGATGTAGAATATTGAGTTTATATTATTGCTTAAAATGGGTTAGGGTTCTGTTTAAAGATTAATATGAAATATTCTTTACTTCTAAACCTAGCTCTGTTGGCAATATGAAATCGTCCAGTAGAGTAAATAGAAAAATAAACACACAAGCATTTCTAGGATAGTTCCTAGGTCTTAGGAACCCAAGTTTAAGCTGTAAATGAAAATACAGAAGTAAATCTGAAAGAACAAAACACTTGATAATTCTTACACAGGAATTAAATTAGAGCCTAGGGTCTATAATTAAAATGTAAACCCTAAATAATTTGGCAGGAGAACAAAGGCACATAGGGTTAGAAATATAATATAAACACTTGCATAATCTAGCCAACACTTATTCTAGATAATGAAATAGGCAGTCAAGAACCTCATACCTGAAAAGTGAAGCTATTTTAATGGCTAAAACTTGCACATTAATCTACCCAGCATTAACAATTTATAGGCAGATCTGACCTGTGTATAGATGACTAAATCACTTGGGAACTACCACATTCCACCCAACCATGACCCGGAATTGTTCTTAGTTTTAATATGCATCCCCCTGAGTTGGTTCCAACATGCAAGTAGCTTAGATCTCTTAAGGTAAGGCTTCCCTAACTAGTATATGAGGGACGTGTATCAGTTCTCCTTTTTCCTCTTAGGAAAATGTTCTCCAAGAACTCTCTTTAGAATAATCAGGAAGAATAATGACTCTAAAAACATGGAAGATATCCCTAAGCCTCTCTTTGGCTTGATACTTTATAGACATACTTTTCAGTCAAAGGGGTAATTAAATCAAAAATCGTTTGATTTCTTGATTTAACCCTTTTGATTAAATTTAGGTATTTTTAATATTTAAACTTAGAAACTTTTAACTAGTTCCTAATTGAACTTTTGTAGGTATTATAATATTTAATTTTCTCTTAGTAATAATAATAATAGATGGAACTTTTCCTTCTTTCTTACATTATTAATATTATTACTATGTGTACTCTTTATACATGCTCTGTATAAAATATATAATAATATATTATTTGTTAACATTTGTCTTAGGGTATCACATATTGTGATCCTTATACTCATGACACTTTATTCATTAAGGTCATCAGGTAGATGGTTAGGTATACTAGGCTAGGAAAATCTAAACATCCTTGCATGTTGGATTCCCTCGTATAACATGGTAGTTCTTCAGTACTTGATGAGATACATAAATTTGAGATTTCATTTAATCACTTATAAATAAGTCAGATGAGATAAATATTTACTGGAGTCGTTTTCACTTAGGAATCAGTAATTCTTTTCAATAACTCCTAGCGCTTACCAGATCCCATACTCAATGCTAAAAACCGGGAGTTACAAGCTTAGTGTAGTTCCAGAGCTTCTCGATCAACATTAATGCTAGGATGTACTTGTAGGATACACTTAGGGATACAATGGGCAAGGATCAGATGTTCCAGATTTTATGCTCAACATCCACATGGAAGGCTCCATGGATTATGCCCAATACTTCCAAATTATATTTTCACGTGTTCTAGAGATTCACGCTCAACACAAATGTCTCAAAACTCATGTGCTTCAGAGTTTCTCGCTCAACACAAAA
>LPNX010243010.1:211424-231056 GCA_001517045.1 Pseudotsuga menziesii | reverse complement strand
GCAATTGGCTTACTCCTAGTATATCAAACAAATCATCATGTTCATATGCAGTGTGGTCTTTGACCCAACATATCAAAATAAAACATCAAGGTAACATCATAATCAATAGGGCTCCTATCGATAATTATTAGGTAAAAAATTTGGGATATTACATCCCTCCTCGCTTAGAACAAAACTGTCCCTGGTGTTCTAGGGAGTCAGAATGAAATCATGAAACAAGGTTGGGTAATCCTTTCTCATTGTGGATTCATTCTCCCAAGTAGACTCATCAGCTTCAAAGTGCTTCCATTGCACTTTCAAATGGACTATGGTCTGCTTCCTAAGCTACACTTATTTCTTGTCCAATATATGAAGAGGTTTAGGGGAAATCTCCCTTTCAAGTTACACCTGTAATAAGGACCAATCAATAACATATTTAGTATCATAAACATATTTCTTTAATAATGATGCATGGAAAACATTCTGGACTCTTATGTGCATGGGTAATGCTAGTTTATATTCCACTATCCCTCTCTTGGCCAGTATTTCAAAGAGTCCACAAAACCTAGGTGCTAACTTACCGCACCTTCCCAAGCTCAACGAGCTCCGTTTTGCTTTTACTTTCAAGTAGACATGGTCGCCTATTTGATAATATTTATCTTTTCTTTTCTTATCCACGTAGAATTTTTGGAGGTCTTGTGCTTCTTTAAGGCTCACCTAGACCTTGGTAACCAACTGTTCCAAGCCATTTAATAAATCAGTCCCTAACATGAGTCGATCCATCGGGCTATCCCAAGTAACCGGTGTTCTACACTTTCATCCATAGAGTACATCAAAGGGACTCATCTTTGCGGAAGTCAGGTAACCATTTTTAGATGCAAATTCTATGAGATACAGGTAGTCTTCCTAGTTTGTGGGGTTGTTCATGACATACATCCTAAGCATGTCCTCCACAATTTGGTTTACCCTTTCTGTATTCTCATCTATTTGCGGGTGATAAGCAATACTAAAGTTCAACTGCGTCTGTAATATGGAGAATAAATATCTCCAAAAGTTTTTGGTAAACTTTGTATCTCAATCCGAGATGATTGCCTTATGTATCCTATGCAATCTAAATATTTTGTTCAAGAAGATATCAGCAATGTGTACTGCCTTGTAGGTCAAATTCAATGGAATGAAGTGTGTTTCTTTTGAGAATTTGTCAACTACTACATATATATAATCATTTTGTTTATTACTTTTCAGTAGAATGGTGACAAAATCCATACTAATGACCTCCCACTTGCATTCCGGAATGGGTAGTGGCTGCAGCAATCCCGAAAGGTGCTAATGCTCAACTTTGACCAGCTCACATTCCTGAAATTTTGCGATAAACAACGCAATGTCAGCCTTTAACTTAGGCCAGAAAAAGTGTCTCTTAACTACGGATATCATGTTTTGGTATTTCGGATGCCTCGAGTAGGGTGTCTGATGAAATTTCGTGAGGATGCCAGACCGAATGTCCCCTCCTTCTGGAACGTACAAGCTCTCCTTGGACCACAATAGTCCTGTTTATTCTACCTTGTACTCTTTTTGTTGTTGAAACAACCTGTCCTCTTAGAATTTATTGAGGATTTCTACATAGAAAGGGTAAACTCTGTTGGTCGTTCTAATCCTCTCGTGCAAATATGAATCGGTTTGACGTAAAGTCACCTCATATATCATATTAGTTCGTCAACTCAAAGCATCAACAATCTTTTTCTCTTTGCGTTTAATTTTCTTTAGCTTGAAATGGTACTCGCTAAGGAAATCCAACCATCTGGCTTGCCTAGTAGTCAGATTTGGTTGCTTGAATAAATACTTCAGACTCATATTGTCTATTTTCAGAAGGAATTTCCTTCCCATGAGGTAGTGCCTCCACATCTTCAAGGCGTGAATGATGGCAGCTAACTCAAGATCATGAGTGGGGTAGTTTTGCTCATGTTCTTTTAAATTTCGGGATTCATAACAGATCGAATAATCGTTCCATTAGAGGAAATTTCTACTCAAAATGGGCCTCCTAAAAATAATTATAAAATAATAGTTAAAATAATAAAATAATATTTATTAATTTTGGAGGAAGAAAAGAAAAAAACTAATTTTTTTGTATTTTTGATATATCTCCCCACGTTTTTACTCAAATTTCGATCAGGAGAGCTCATTGGATGCGGAATTAAATTCCCCATCCAACGAGTATCCACTCAGAATACTTTTGATGGACCCCGCTACCCAAAAAATAAGAAATACCTAAAAAAATGTGATGATGATGTCATGATCACGTTTTTCAGGTATTTCTTATTTTTGGGGTAGCGGGGTCTATCAAAAGTATGTTGAGTGGGTACTCATTGGATGTGGAATGGATGGAAAATTAAATTCCACATCCATCGAGCTCTTCTGATAGAAATTTGAGTAAAAACACAGGGAGATATGTCGAAAACACAAACAAAAAAAAGTAGTTTTTTTATGATACCTATCCCCAAATTTATATTGCAAAAGTTTTTAATACCTCTACAGTTTTTCAAATTTAAAGCAATTTCGTTGGCTAACACATGATGACATGGAATTTGAATTAGAGTTAAAAGGCCCATTTTGAGTTGAAATTTTCTCTAATGTGCAAGATGACTCTTCCGAGCCCTTCCTTGCTTGCATCTGTGCAAACAACAAAATCACCATCGTGATCCGCAATTTGCAGTATCAATACGGTTGTCAAAAGCTATTTGATATTTTGAAAAATTTCCTCGCACTGTGTCATCCATAACAACTTATTTTCCTTCTTCTTTAAATAGGTCATGGTAAAAGATATTCTCAAGAAGTTCTCAATGAACTTCCGATAATATCCGGCTAATTCCAAAAAGGACCTAATGTCAGAGACACTAGTAGGGGTAGGCCATTTTTCTATAGCTCTAATATTTTCTGGGTCCACAGCTATCCCTGTCTCGGAGATAATGTGACCCAAGTACTCTATCTTTGGTTTGTAAAAATCACATTTACTAAACTTGGCATAGAGCTGGTGTTCTCGTAACACCCATAGCACTATGCAAAGGTGTTCCTCGTGTTCCTCTTTACTCTTAGAGTAAACTAGGATGTCGTCTATAAAGACCAAAACAAATTTATCCAGATATTTATTGAATATATTGTTCATCATACACATAAATTTTGTGGGTGCATTGATCAACCTGAATGACATTACTACAAACTTGTAGTGTCTGTACCTTGTACAAAATATGGTTTTGTGAATATCCTCATCGCGAATCCGAACCTGATGGTATCCATATCGCAGGTCGATCTTTGAAAATATCTTGGCTCCTCCTACTTGGTTGAATAATTCATCGATCCTAGGGAGTGGGTATCGGTTCTTGATAGTCATTTTGTTAATCTAAAGATAATCGATGCACATCCGCATTGTACCATCCTTATTCTTTACAAAAAGTATCGATGCTCCCCAAGGGGACACACTTGGTCGGATATATCCCTTCTCTATCAACTCCTGCAACTGCAGTTTGAGTTCCACCAACTCTGGTGCACTCATGCGGTAAGGGGCTTTTGAATTTGGAACTAATCCTGGTGTCATTTCTATGGAAAAGTCTAGGTCTCGTTTCAGAGGTAATTCAAGGATTTCCTCAGGGAATACATCCTTGAATTCTACAAGAACGGGAAAATCCTCTATGTGTTGTTCTCTTTCAACCTCTATGTCTCGGATATTTACTACAAACAACTTGGAGCCTTTTCTAATGCACTTCTTTGCTTGTAAGGGAGATATTTGTCTTGCCGAGACTTTCTTTGGTATGCATTGAATCTTCACTTGATTCCCTGGGCTATTTGTACATAATATTGACTTATGTAAGTAATCGAGCATGACATGGTGCTGTTCCAACCAATCCATGCTGATAAGTATATCATATGATCATAAGGGTAGGATGTTCAGGTTTACTCTTGTAGGAAAACCATTCAAATTTACCTCACAATATTTAACTATTTTCGAAACTTTATGTTTCGTACCTGTGGCTAATTGTACTAGCCAAGGTTTATCATGTTTTTCTTTGCCTAGTTTACATACATCAATAATTTTAGGCGGTACATATCTCCAGAAAGCATCGGGGTCAATCAGTATTGAAATAGAAGTGTTCAATATCTTACCTTCAATCTCAACCATGGTAGCCTGATGGTCTGCCTGTCGACCATCCAAGGCTGCATAAATTCACGGTGTTCCAGCTATGTCCTTGTTGAGGCCTGGAAATTCACAGGCAACAACAACAAGGGATTCTCCCCAGTCAACATTCCCAACTAGCCCGTGACTTTTTGGTGTAGGGAATTTGTCCAGTTTGCGGTCTGCCTACCGTAGGTCAAGTAACAAAAACAAAGGGTTTTACCGGTTGCGGCCCAGTCCACCATATGTATTTTTGTATTTTGACTTTAAGTATGATATGAAAGTGCCTATTTAGGATGCATATTGATGTAGAATGCAAGGAGTGGTCACAATGTGATGCGCAGGTTCTTACCTCTCATCTTAGACTCTCTTGCATCTAAATCACACACAACTAGAAAACAATACTATCTAAGTTGTCCCTAGGGAGCGGGATTATCAATTCATGAGTAATGTAGTACTGTTCATATGTTAAAATAAATCACAGATAGCTGTTCTTAGGATCAAAACACATAAACATGAATAAAATATACATGACAAGATAGCTCATCAACCATTAAAACATTCATTACCCATAGTAGAAATTATCACAGAATAAACCAGAGAACATTCAAATAAGAACATAGGTTCAGAAAGTTAGAACGCTCTCACAGTTAATGAAACATAGCTAAAAATGAAATAGTTCCCCTTCAACATTGTTCATTTCATCACATTTGAACATTCCACACAGCACTTTCTCCAACAGGCAAAAAATTGTAATTTTATTATTGCAAAACGAAGTAGTTCCTCTTACAACAAGTAGTTCACAAGTTTCTTTGGGAAAAATCCCCCCTTCCTCCTATCTAATTCTTCTATATTTATACAAAAAAGTAAAATGGTTGGGCTACCCACAAATGACTTTTGGGCTTCCCCAAATTTTTACCTCCCACACTTTTCTTTCATTAAGTGTTTATAGAATTTACAACATATTTCAATAAAACAAACAAATAAAGTGCTTATGAGGAGGGTCCCGCTTGACTATTCAAGAACTTCTTCCACACTGAAGCCTCTGAGGCAATGTTCTTGAACTAGGAAGGTTCTAAGAAAAGAATATTTATTTCAAATTTAGCAGCTTGATTTCTTATTACTTCTATCCTGGCTGAGCTCAAGCGAAGTTGGCCCTCTAGTAACTGCACACTAATCATGGAATGAGATACTTCCTTTCTCAGGGTCTCCTAATCTAGGGCTTTGATGTGCTAAACCATTTGTTCATATTCCTGATATTTTCTTTGCAACATCTCCAAAAATAGGCTATGGTCCGGAAAAGTATCCATTCCCTGTTGAGCCTCAACCTGGCAACGATTATAAGTAATCAAAATCCTCCTGAAGAATTTTGCAAAAGCCCCCTTTGTCTTCTTGATAGCCTTTTTGAATTTTTCGGCTATGTTTATGGCAAACTCCAGTAGATCAGAGTCTTACCTTAGGCTTTGTTGATCTTTTGTTGGCAGATCTACAAGATTTTCCTCATTTGCTTCTAATCTTGCCATTCTTCCTGTCATGACTTCTAAGATTTCCTGCGATCTGTCTACAAAATATGAAGAGGTTTCCAAAATCTCTTCCAGTCTATTGTCTACGTGGAAGATCTTGCACCTTTCTTCCTCTATGGCTACTTGCAGCTGGTGCATCTTGCTCCTTTTTGCTAGAACATGCTCCTTGAAAGGCTGAAGGTTTACTTGCAGTTCCTTGGTCTCTTCTAGAGCTGCTATTAATGAGGTAACCTGTTCTTTAAGCTCTGCAGTCTGCCCCTGATATTTCCTCTCAGATTCCTCCAAGGTAGCTTTCTGTAGCTCCAACTCCCTTATCTTACCTAGCAGTTGCTCCTTTTCTGTGTGAATACTTTCACATAACGTCTTCAACTCATCCTTTTCTAACCTTAAACCTTGACATTCCTACTACAGTTTCTCCAGAATTCCTTGGGAAACCTCCAGAGATCTCTTTTCTACTTGGAGAAACTGGAGCTCAGCTTTTGAAGACTTCATTTCATGCTGCATGTCCTCAAACTTTCTTTTCAATCTACTACTTTCCTCCCTCTCTCTTATCAGGGTATCCTTTAGCTAGGCAGTAGAATTCTTTGACTGTTCAAGATCAGTCATTATCCGATCTACATTGTCCTCAGAAGCATGGATCAATGCTGCTCCAGCTCTGATGGTGAACCTGGGGTCCTTGTCTGTCCCATATACTACGGTTGTATCATTTATCATTTTACCCACCTGCCCCCCAGTATCGACCTTCCTTTCAGTCATTTTTACAATCCTCTTTTTTTCTTTGTCGCAAAAAATAGTGTTGAAGTTCGGCACCTCCTCTCCTTTCTTCTGCTCGAAAGGAATTAGTCTTAGAGTGGGAATGAAATCCTGTCCCAATGTGCTACTGGCAGCTGCCTCAAATTCTTGAACATCAGGATTACCCACATCCTGAACCTGGCTTTCTACAGGATCGAAATCTTGTTGCTCAGTCAAATTTAACCTTTCTACTTCTTGCTTCCTCAGTTCCTCATCCATCTTCCTTTTCCTTTCCTCTTCTTCAATCTTAGCAGCTTCTTTCGCCTTTCTAGCTACTTCCTATTCAGCTCTTCTCTTTTCTTCCTCCTCACCTTTAAGCTAGCTTTTGGCTTCCTGTGCTAGTCTCCTAGCATCTTCATCCCTTTTCCTAGCTTTCTCTTCCTTCGCTTTCTTCTGTTCATCTTGTCCTTTCCCGCCTTTAGTGGTGATTTTCTTTTTAAATCTTCTTCTTAAGGCAGTTATGTTTTCTACACTATAGAAAATGGACTCATATTTATCCTAGTGGCTGGTGTACTCAAAATGTACATTTTCCTCCTTGCAGTGCTTGGCCACTTTATTCCGGGAATCGTTCCTGTGGAAATTTATTTCCCCAAAATGGAATTTCCCCAATTCTTCTACAAATTCATCGGCTTTCTTGACTCTTGTGAACTTATAGCTCCCCAAATTGAATTGTAAGGGAGGATAAGTTTCCTTCTTATGTTCAAATAGAAAACTCCCAATGCTGTCTAAAAATACCTGCCTAACTGCCTCTTTGTGGACCACGTAGTGAGTGGCATATTTTGGTAGTAGTGAGGGTGCTTTGGAGCATCCATACATTCTGAAATACAATCCATTTTCCGTCAAGTAATAATCTGCATATTCTTCAATAACCTGCGATGCTTCCTCCGACATATAATTGCAATCTTTTAAGAATATCAATGTGTATAATGGCATGATGAAGTGTTCACACACTTCTCTATAGTGACTGTGGTATTTGGGTGCCCACAGTGGCTTGTAGGCTGAGTAGACTGGTGTTCTCTCTTGGTCCCAGATACACCTTAGATTTGGGAAGGGTTGGTTGCATAGTATGTAATCGATTAGTATAGAGCTCATGTAGAACTCTGATTTCTTCTGGGACACCCCTCCCAATGTTGAAGCAATGCAGGCCGAGAGGATATTGGATACAATGTTCACCCAGTTAAAAACGGTACCTTGGGTTGCAACATAGAAGATAATAGGCACCCATCCCAACTTAAATCTTTTACGGTGTGCCCTCCCAAAAATCCTATTCAGCATCAGGGCAATGAACCTATAAGGGGTCCTTAGGGTGGCAGTATCATATTCCCCTTACGGCCTAGTCCTGAAACTCTTTCCAGGCACCAGCATTCTTTTCAGTGTCTCGACTAGGTCCAGATTAATGGTCTTTAGCCAGTCTTCACTCAGGTATACCTGGGCCTCTGGTAAATTATAAGCTAGTGATACGTACCCAGGGCTATAAGTAGCATAACCCTGCTTGTCAACATTGGCCAAAATCATGGTGGTTACATCTGCCCTGGGCAGAATCCATCCAATCACCTTTGAGCACGGAAAAATCTCAGGTCTGGTAGCAACCCTCATCAAAGCAGATCTCTCTATATTTGCATATATGGTTTCCTCCTCAAAACCTATGTCAAGTACCTCCCGGTGTGTTATTAGTCTATAGACCTCCCCCATTTATACTCAGGTTCCACACCCACTATGCATTTGGTATATTCGTAAGTGTATTCAACTTTGGTAACAATTTCAACCTTGGGTTCCTCCTCTACTATAGGAGCCTTCTTCTTCTGCCATTTAGACATCTCAAATTCTAAAGAATTTCCCTGTCATACACAAAATCCTTTAGGTTTTGTTGGGCCATTCGTAGATAACATTAAAAAATGGAGACAAACTGTATGAGCATTTTACCTTGTTTAGGCTAAACATGATTGCAGCTATGAAAATAAACAAACAATACTCAAAACTAAGTGTTCCTGTGCAAAATCAATCTGCCAAAAGAGCTAAAACCCGCACATAACTAAAGATCAACTCATAATATCATGGCCTTTTTAAAATGAAGAAGTTCCCCCTCCTCTCGTCAAGGAGAAAATAGTCTCAAATCCCCCTCTCAGCGCTATGAACTAAATTGTTCCATGGAAAAAATGATGCCTATTCCCAAGTGAAGGATACTTCATTGTGATAGTGCACTTAACCTACTTTATGCTTGAGGTTGGTGGTAATGATGGATAGCAAAATGGTTGAACAAATAGAACATAAGGTGATGGGGTGGTGCCACTAAAGAATTAATACATTCGGATTGGACGTGGAGAATAAGAGGAGGCTACCTATTGCAAAGGGCACTCACATCAAGCTCTAAATCGACAATGCATTCAGAACCTTGATTTGGTCCGTGGTTCGTGCTCATATTTACCAATCTCATTCTACGTGGGGAAGAACTTCAAAATGCTACCCTGGTTCACAAAAACGAGGGTGACCATACTATGGAACCAAAACCTTGGCATCTCTGAAGCAAACAAGAAAATGCCCTCCCCAGATAGCCATACACAGACTGGGGAATACTGGTGCGGACATCGTAATGGCCATCTGCACCGGTTTCCCTAGTAGTTGAGTGCAAGTTGCAAGCTCATAATGGTCGCGAATGTAATCATCAAGAAAAACAACAAAACCCCCCACCGAGTAGCCATACCATTTACCTAGATTATATATACACGCTGAAAATGGAAAACTAGGTATCCACTAACTGCCAAGATAGGAACTAACCAAGGGAAAAAAACCTAGTTTGACCATTCAAATGGAAAGGTAAAATGGGCATAAGGGCCTACCTAGAAATGTGCTGCGTGACTGGTTGAGAAAAAACCACAAACCTCCATGACGGAGCGACCTAGGAGCGAGGTACCAACAATGAGCACGAGGACCTGCTCGAAGCGACAATGACAGCATGGGAAAATCACAAAACAGCAATAAAAAAGAATAAACCCCGACTCCAATATATACATCGTAGTCAACACATAATCGACGGGAAAAATAAACCAATCGGGCAGTAAAACGACTACAGGATCAGTGACCCTATCAGTATCACCTCCGCAATAGTGGATGATGAAGTAGCTAGGAGACCCGCAATGGCATCGGCAGGAAAAAACAAATAAAACCTTACATCAAAGCTCACCAAACTAAGGCCTCAGGCCAATAGTTGGTTGAAGAGCCGCAACGGCGGAAACCATAAAGGCACTGAGTTCCGTAGACCAATCAAAATCGGAGCAAAAATAAACATGACTTCGGCCAAAAATATCGGTCACGCGGAAAACAAAATGAAGCTACATCGGAAGGATAGTGCTTTCCATAGCCGCAATGACGAAAGTTGAAAGCCTAAGGATCCACGAATCAACACGGCGGGAATCAGGAGAAGATAATACAACCATCGAGAACTCTGCAATACATCATCTGCAACGGTGGAAAACGTAGAGACAAATGTTTCGACGGGATCTTAATACAGCTGCCGATAAAGAAAAAGAAATAAATCATGTTGGGGACCAATGACCCTAGGATCGGACTTGATGTCCTATTCGTATCTGCAATGACGGGCATGTAGTTGGCTGCACTCCTGACTCAATAGTCTAAAATACTTCTGATGGCAGGGAAAAATCAATACAAACCATAAAACATCGCTGGCATAAAAGTAATCCTTGAAAAAACATCAAACAAAACCAAGGAGCTGAGCAAAAAGAAATAAAAGGAGGGTCCCAAAAAATTTTGAATTTTGGGAAAATGTTGCAGCTGCAACAATCCTCTATCATTGGTTCTTCTTGTAAGTTGTGCAAGACCCCATTGGTCTTGTTCTTACAATCTACGACATAATGAGGCCCGCTACATTTCCAACATTTGATTTGTAGAGGGGTAGAATTGGCTCCCCTAGTTGCTACTATCTTGTTAACATTTGGAGCTGGTACATATGGCTTTGTACCTGATTTGTTGAAGTTCTTTTTCGCTAGAAAACTGTTGTTCTGTTTCCTATATGGGGGTTGGTTGAAACTCGGTTTGCTGTTGTCAGAGAAGTTCTTAGACTTGTCTCTGTTTCTATTCATGTTCTCTTTCCTTAGCTGTCCATACTCATAGTAGAGCCTACCTTTGTGCAATGTGGAGTCCAAGGTTTTAGGCATGTCAAACTCAATCCTTTCCCAAAATTTGGGAGGAATACATCCTAAAAACTATTGGATCTTTACCTTTTCATCCTTGATGTATGGTACATAATGTAACAGTTCTATAGATCTGTTAATAAAAGCATCCATAGTCATGAATCCCTTATGTAACTCGTGAAACTCTTTCACCTTTCTGCCAAAGAATCTTTCCGGCATATAATTTTCTTGAAATATCTTATGAAATTTACTCCAGTGTATTTCTCTGACCTCATATTTTTTAGTATGCTTCAAGTCTCTCCACCATCTTGCTGCTTTTCCATTTAAATTATAGATGGGAAGTTGAGCCTTCATTTTTTTAGAGTAGTTATGAACTCAGAAATATTTGCTCATACCCAACAACCATTCTTCAACTCTCTCCCCTATGTTCACCTCTCCTTCATAGGTTGGGGCTCTTCTTTTTTTGAACTCCCCATGGATTGTAATCACTTATTTGTTTCTTTCTGCATGGAGAAAGAGATTCCTCATTGGAAGGACCGTGATATTCTCCTTCTGGAGGTTAAGGGGTATGTTCCTATTTTCCTTCTTATGTTGGGATTCTGGACCATTTATGATAAGGTTCCTTCTTGAACCTATTTGTGGAATGAGTGGGTTTTCCCTGTGGGATTTCTCCATTCATATTTTGCAGCAATGCTTCATTGATTGCTTGGTGTTCCTTTCTTTCATTCAGATTGTCATCTCTGAAACTTTGCAAGTCTTCTTGAAGAATTTGTATGGTTTTCCTAATATCAGAATTCAGTTCCACCATCAATTTTGCTTTCTGGGTGGGGGTATTCAATTTCTCTTACCAGTTGTTATCTTCTTCAGTGTTCATGATCTGAACTGTTTTGTAAAAATTCATGAAATTGCAAATTTCAATAACAGGAAAAATTTATGTTAGCTAACAAAATTTAAAACATGCTTTATTTTCCTTACAACGAATGTCTAATACGCCCATTAGGTCTCTTCATGTTGAAACTGGGATCTGATACCACTTGTAATGTCCCCAAAAATTGGAAATAATTTTTTTATTAGGATAGTCAGAGCTACCTATGCTAGACATTAATTGAACTTTGCAGAATGTGTTGTACTCTGATTGTACTGCTGTATCGTCGTAAGTTGTTCTTACATTCTGTTTCCATATTTCCTGATTCGATTATTACCGTGTTACTTACGTTGTTGTGATGTTGATTACTATTTGTACTATGGTTAAGTATTGATTTGTAAGTTACTTATTTGATTACGTACTTCATTGTTTATAACATGTCCTTACTGTTGTATACATGATTCTAACATAACTTTGTTCTTGGAAACAAAGGGGTGGAGTGGTGGGAGTAGTTTCCCCTGTAACCACCTAAGAGGTAACTAATTGTCACATCTGGCTTACTTAGTTTTGTCGAACTAATGCATTCGTGTCCCATTTGCGTGCAGGTGCACTTGGCGACAGAAAACTTGTTTATAGATCTTAACGGGAAGTGTTCATCATTTTGGTCACTAGCACTTGCATTTCCAGCTCTATCCTAGTGACATTACATTGATTATTTTTATTATCATTACATACTTTATGATAGTGATGGGGTCATTACTACACTTACTACTTGCGTGACACGGACTTATTATTTATGGGATACTTGTTTACTATGGTGTAAAGGATTATGAATTATTCATGTCCTAACATAATTTTACTATATGGTTTTTATATAGTTGGAGAATATTTGTAAAAACCTTGGCTTAAATATTCCATGGCATATTTCATATTCCATGGACTTAGGGCTTAAATCCTAAGTTATTCGATGCATGAATGGGTTTATTTAATTCACAATGGTTTTGGGACAAGGTTTAATGTTGTGACTAGAACTATGGATTTGGGAGTTTTTCTAAACAATATTGGAGGCCAGGGTGGTGACATAAATGTGCCTTGAGAAAGGTGGCAACCCAACTTAGGGCTTGGTTCAGTCGTTAGTTTGGCTCATTCGCAGCCTTGCCGCTTGTGCTCTGCTCCTACATGGTGGAAAGCGGAGAAATGACAATGGCTTGAAAGGTATGATAGTAATATGGTTTCACAACATAATTTTCTTGTTTGGTTTGATTATTGGCATTCTTCTCATCATGGTTTCTTCCTTGTGGTTTCAAGTTACAAGGTGTGGTGAAACGAGCATGGATTGTTGCTTGGGGGAAAGGCTGTGCACAAAGACATACCCATTATGGTAAGCCTGTTGTATAAGTGTTTACTTGTCCCCTCTTAGCTTTGTGGTTATGACTGAGTTATCACTCGTCGTAGGTTTGGATTTGCTTGAGTCTGGTTTCTAATGGATGCGTTTTCGGTTGGGGTTTGACTGTAACTTAAATGAGCTCTGTGTTTTGTAAAGTGACAGGATTGGGGTTTTATTGTTGGGATTTTAAATTCCTTAGGGCGTGAGCTTGAATGTATTGGGATTTATTAATGGGTGCTCTATGCCACGAAAAGGACCTGGGTGACTTCTCAACAGGCTCTCTGTATTTTGTAAATAATGTTTTGATTATGCTACTGGCAATGGGAAACACCATTTCTTGCAATGGTGCAATGGATGAGTTATGAACGACTGTGTGCTATTATGTCTTATGATAATGATTATTTTTAACAGTAATTGCATGATGTGTTTGATTTTATGTTATGGTTATCACTGGAGAGTGTGGATTGGCATTCATTGTTTGCGTTAGTTTTTTGGGTGAAATGTGTCACAATGTTATGGCTTTGGGGCCATGCCATATATGGCATTGGTGTTTCCTTCCATGGTAGATACGATAGCGTAATCTTGTTTATGATTTCATCGTGTAATATGATATGGGGGCTATCTGTGGTGTACCCCTGCGTTTATCAGTCGTCGCTGTCAGTAAACATTGACATGGTTGTAATATTTGGTAATGTTTATTATTATAATGAGTTGGATATGTAAAAGGTCGAGGGCCATATATTGTAGCATGTATAATGAAATGGGTCTTTTGACCTCTGTGTAGATATTTTATGTTTTGTTTACATCCTGTGTATAAGTAATATAGAGTGGCTTTGTAAAATATTAATAGACCCTACAAGATTCAATCCTGGGTCGTTTACTATGATAAGAGTTTAATTTATATGGATACGATTTGGGATTTAATTCCCCCAGGAATCGATCCTCTGACCTCTGTGCAATTATGTTTGTTTTAAATGAATATTGTAAATGATATTAGGTTTGTTTTTAGATGATTACTATAAATGATATTATGTTTGGTTTTAAATGATTACTGTAAAGGATATTATGTTGGATTTTATTTATGTACGGACTTTTATTTATGTCATGCGATTTATAATATGATTCATAGATATTTAAGGGTTTGATTTGTTATAATTAGTTTATTGTATTACGAACTTGTGGATGTAGTTGATAGTAATAAATCATGAACCATTAAATGGTATCGATACTTGGTCTATAGCTTTGATTTATGATAATATTTGTTTTAAAGAAGAATGATAATGTTTATATAGACCCTGAGAGGTCTTTGTTGATTTTTATCTTATCTTTAATATTTCAAGTTATGATTATTCTTAGATGTAGAATATTGAGTTTATATTATTGCTTAAAATGGGTTAGGGTTCTGTTTAAAACTTAATCTGAAAATAGTCTTTTACTTCTACAACTAGCTCTGCTAGCAATATGAAATATGCCAGTAGAGTACATAGACAAATAAACACACAATCCTTTCTAGGATAGTTCCTAGGTCTTAGGAACCCAAGTTTAAATTGTAAATGAAAATACAGAAGTAAAACTGAAAGAAAAAAACCCTTGATAATTCTTACACACTAATTAAATTATAGCCCAGGGTTTATAATTAAAATGTAAACCATAAAAGAATTTGGCAGGAAAAAAAAGGAACATAGGGTTAGAAATATAATATCAAAACTTGCATAATCTAGCAATCACTTATTCTAGATAATGAAATAGGTAGTCAAGAACCTCATACCTGAAAAGTGAAGCTCTTCTCATGGCTGAAACATGCACATTCAATTACGCATCATTAACAATTTACAGGAAGATCTGACCTCTGTATAGATGAGTGAATCACTTGGGAACTACCATGTTCCACCCAACCATGACCTAGAACCGTTCCTGGTTTTAATCTGGATCCCCCCAAGATGGTTCCAACATGAAAGTAGCTTAGAGATCCTAACGGAAGACTTCCCTAACTGGTATATCAAGTCTGGATGAGTGCTCCTTTTTCCTCTTAGGAAAATGTTCTCAAAGAACTCTCTTGAGAATAATCAGGAAAAATAATGACTTCAAAAATATGGAAGATATCCCCAAGCCTCTGTTTGGCTTGAGACTTTATAAACATACTTTTCAGTCGAAGGGGAAGTTAAATCAAGAATCATTTGATTTCTTGATTTAACCCTTTTTATTTAATTTAGGTATTTTTAATATTTAAACTTAGGAACTTTTAACTAGTTCCTAGTTGAACTTTTGTAGGTATTATAATATTTAATTTTCTCTTAGTAATAATAATAGTAGATGGAACTTTTACTTCATTATTACATTATTAATATTATTACTATGTGTACTCTTTATACATGATGTGTATAAAATATATAATAATATATTATTTGTTAACATTTTTCTTAGGGTATCACATATTGTGATCCTTAGACTCATGACACTTTCTTCTTTAAGGCCATGAGGTAGATGGTTAGGTCTACTAGGCTAGGCAACTCTACACATTCTTGCATGTTGGATTCCCTTGTATAACATGGCAGTTCTTTAGTACTTGATGAGATACATAAATTCGATATTTCATTTAATCACTTATAAATAAGTAAGATGAGATTAATATTTACTCGAGTCATTTTCTCTCAGGGATCATTAATTAATTTTAGTAACTCCTAGCACTTACCAGAGCCCATACTCAATGCTAAGAATAGGGAGTTACAAACTTGGTGTAATTCTAGAGGTTCTTGCTTAACACTAATGCTAGGATGTACTTATGGGTTACACCCAGGGATATAATAGGCAAGGATCCTATGTTATAGAGCTTATGCTCAACATCCACCTGGAAGGCTCCAAGGTTTATGCCCGACACTTCCAAGTTATCTTTTCATGTGTTCGAGAGCTTCACGCTCAACATAAAATATCAATTTACCCATGTGCTCCAGAGCTCCTTGCCCAACACAAAACATCTCATCAATCATGTGCTTCAGGGTCCATGCCCAACACAAGCAGAAGAAGATCCTCTATCAAGAAAAGATGAATAAGTTCCATTTTGTACCATATCAATGGTAGTTCCTGAATGGTGGAACAAAATTAGATCTGAATATGCCAAAAATTCATAGTTTTGCTCCATAGTTAATGATATAAATCAATACGAAAAATTTGAATGGAAAAATGACCTCTTATGGTACAAGGGACAAATTTACTCAAGCTCCAATTCAATTTTTAAAACTAAAGTGCTTAAAGAGCCACATGGCTATCGAGTTACAAGACAAATAAGGCTTTTCAAAACATATTATAATGCAAGGAAATCATTTTTTGGAAAGGTATGAATGCAGACATTCAAATGTATGTCACGAAATGTGACATTTATAAAAGAAATAAAACCAAGAATATCTCAAGTTTCGGGCTACTCCATCCATTACATACACCGAATAAAAAAAGGGAAGAAATTTAATGGATTTCTTTGAAGGTTTACCCATGTCAAATGGGAAGGAAAAAATATTGGTAGTAGTGGACATGTTGAACAAATATGCACATTTTATTGGGGAAATAAAAAAATAACTCGGCTAAAGAAATAGCTGAAGAATTTTGTAAGAATTTATATAAGTTGCATAGGTTTCTAAAGATCATCGTTAGTGACAGAGACACTAAGTTTAAAATTTCTAGAGATAATTCTGCAAACAAATTGGAACGTCGCTAAACATGAGCTCAACTTACCATCCCTAAATAGATGGTCAAAAAGAAATATTCAATAAATGTTTAAAAAACTACCTACGTTCTTTCATAACAAATAAGAAAAATAAATGGTTTTAATGGTTACATCTGGATGAATGGTGGTATAATTCCACTTATCATACATATGCCAAAATGAATCCATTCAAGGCTCTATACGGATATGAACCCCCAAAATTGAAGGATATCATTACTAGCCATGCAAGAGTTGCATTCATAAGTGATCATTTAAAAGAGAATAAAAAATTCATTTAAATACTTAAGGAGAATCTAGATACCTCCATAAATCGAATGAAACAACAAGTCAATCGACATCGAACATAAAGATAATTTGAAGTTGGAGACTAGGTATTTGTAGAACTATAACCCTATAAGAAGTTATCACTTAAACAAGGAGAAAAGAATAAAATAGCACCAATTATGGTCTGTATTAGATCAAGAATAATATTAGGCATGTAGCATATGCATTGGAATTACCAGCTACAAGTTGAATACACAATTCTTTTCATGTATCATGTCTAAAGAAAGTGATAGGTCAGCACCAGATAGCACAAACATTTTCCCCCTTGTTAGATGAAGAAGGACGAATTATTTTCGAGCCAAAATCTATTATTGATACTAGAGAAAAAATACTGAGAACTCGAGTAATTAAAGAATATCTTATCAAACGGAAAAATCTTCCTGAAGAATATGCATCGTGGGAATCGTAACGCTTACACCAACTACATACCTCAGTACCATTGCTTTGAGGACAAGAAAATTTTAAGAGAGGGGCTATGTTACGACAATTAATAATAGATTACAAACAAATAATTATTATGTATTAACATTTAGCATATCAATTGAAGGGATGTAAGCATTCAAAATAAAATGCTCAAACCATATATAGGGTGAGAAATCCTTGTAATTTTAAGCATCATTCAATAATATATCATTCATTTTTATCGATTAAATTTTTGTTGCAATATTATTCTTGTGAGATAATTTCATGAAATTTATTTAGAAAACAAGGTCCCCCTTTGTAGTTCATAATAATTACTAGAATTTCCAAAAAACAAAATAACACTGATAAACCAAGTGATATAGTGTTCTTAAGACTTGCAATTTATTGTTGATTCTTAGTAACTAGAAAAGGAGAAAGAAACAGAGGATCTTCTTAAAAATGAGAGAAGGGTATGCCAGAGTAAACACATTATTTTTGCCTTTTTATCCATTCCTTTTCCCATAATATACTTTTTTAAATGATATAACTTTCATTTGCTAACAGTGTAAAAAGTAAGTAACAAAAAAATCAAGTACAACTAACATACGAGAGTAGACATCTTAAAAATACAAAAAACATATATTTTTAACTTAAAAAATAAGCCTATACATTTATTATTCATTGAAAACAACATGAAATATATTTCAAGTTTGAAACATATCATATCATATAACAATTTTTTAGGATGTCATCATCCACATTTGGAACTCAAAATGAAAGATATAAATAACAAAGCTAACAAATAATGCATAGTAAAATCTTCCCTACTCTTCATTTTAACATTGTTATTTTTTCAAAATCTATATTTTTTGAAATAATCATATAAATATTTTTTTATCAAAATTTGTATATATAACTTCGTAATCGTGAACTTGATAAATGGTAAAAGAAAAAAAAGTTAAAGAAACTTATAGACTTAAAACTTTAAGGGACAAAGTAGATAAAAAAGACAAAAATTAATTAAAAATTAATTAAAATTCAAATGTGCTATTTTATATGAGTGTTTTTATAAATAAATCAATTGACCATAATAAAATTTGGTCTAAAGGTTTGTTGATTGTAGCGTATCCAGATTCCAAACTATATCGAATATTGATCATATTCTAAACACGGCCCAAATTTCCGTACAAAAATTTCAATATGATCAAATCTTTCTACTTTGCCATTTTATAGGCTATAACTTTCATTTGCTAACAATGGGATAATTTCAACAACAAGGGAAGCTGCTAAAGGCAGCAAGTCCCTGCCTCATGCAATTAGTTTTTGGCTTTTCAGTATGACCTTACTGTCTGCACGTAGTCGTTGCAAAGCAATGCTGTATGTGGCTTTAGCTCGATTTGTGGGCACCTCCACCTTTGTTTTTCACCTCTAAATGATTTTTAAAAAAATGGCTGGATTTGATATTTCAAATTTGCATCATAATCAATGATGTTCAATGTTGCTGAAAATAGCTCCCATAATGATGTTCAATGTTGGATTTTTGACTTAAAAGAAATTGGAAAGGACGTGTTGCTGTGCTGAGAATTATGTGCCCATTTTTTGCTGCTTGGATATGTCGATGCTGCATAAATGTGATTTTTCAAGCATGATTCAACATAAAACTAGTCATGATATACATGATACTATAGCCATCAATATCGACGAACCGGTTCATGAGGCATAGATCTATCTCAAAGCCTCTCTGAGATCTAATGAGCCAGCTCTCTGATGCTCTAGCGGGTTAAATTATAAGCTATCCTAATGTTTGAAATCGGTTTCATAATCAGATTTTGATCGCGTGTCATCATTAGCTGACATACACTTATCTCAATAGCATTGTAATTGTATTGGATTAATAATTTCCAACAAAACATGTTCCTAAATGAATGAATTAATAATTACAATGTTTCAAAAGCGATTGCAATCCAACCAAAAATTCCTTTGAGTGGTAACCCAACTTATCATATAGCCACTAATGATATTATACTTTAATTCGATTCGAGATAACAATAAAATACTTTTGTAAAGTGGTGCCATTGCCAAATGCATCCCAAGATATTCTTCAACAATATAACAACGCAGATGGAGAAACAATTAAATTTGCTTGTAGATTAGGGATTTGCTATAATTAGTGTATAAGAAGAAAAACTTGAATTAGGATTTGGTCAAGATGATTTGACGTTCCTTAAACATTTCAATTAAGAGATAATAATGGTCTTTTTGTCCTTTTATGAATGGGAATCGGCACGCACAAGTTGGGGTAGAAACAATAGCAGCTAGACCCCGTATC